>PVKB01005239.1:0-75645 GCA_004027205.1 Ctenodactylus gundi
CCCCCCCCCCCCCCCCCCCCCCCCCCCCCCCCCCCCAGCTGTTGTGCTGAGCCCAGGCTGAATTAAAGCAACTCTAACAGGCTTGCAGCCAACACGGGCATTGAAATTAGGGCACACGGGACTTCCTGTGTTTTCTAAGATCTAACTCATGACTTGTATCCATGTCTCCAACACTCCTCTGGATTCCGTAGAGAGGACCAGAGTGCAGGCCTTGACATGGTTACGTAACTCTGTTACTGACCCAGCCATGTTTCTCTCCAAATCCACCACTCAGACTAAGAGTTGTTCCTCTCACTGCAGTAGAAAATTATGACTTTGTCATGTGCAATATGCTGCAGACTGTTTGGCCTTTGGAAGAGACTCTAACATCAATCTATTGGCATCATTATTTCATATTTTAAAGACAGATATTTTGTTCTTACTCTTCCCTCTCCAATACTGTCCTGAAGCTAATATTTTCCTAAATCACAGCTGAGTGAATTAGAGCATTAGAAAAGTATTTTTAGAAATTCAGGAAGGTGGCCAACATAATAATGGAAGGAACAAACTTGTCCCTAAATATTTAAAATTATAAAAAGAAAGAGAGCAAAAAAATCCTGTTATACTTTTTCATGACCAATTCGTTTTGTGCAAAAATTTTCAAAAGTAAACATGAATATTTAAAAAATAAAAACATCTCACATTGGTAGTATTTAAATACTGCAAATCAATAAAGAAGATCTTGTAAGTTATCAAAAGAAAGTATTCACTATTTTTAACATTCTCCAGAATATTTGCCAAGGCTCATGAACTATTCATGTAATAAAGATAAAAACTTAGTTTTTGTTTGAGACAAATCTAAACTTTATCTAAATGCTTAGCAAATTAAAATGAAAAGTCAAACTCATTTGCTCCATGAAATATGAACACATCCAGTTCAAGGTAGATGCAACACAGTGTCAGCAAGAGATAATTTAGTAATTCAAATCTAATAATACACTTTAACTCAACAATTAACTCAACAAAATATCTTATATTCTATTGTTCTCATTTTGGAAAATCAATGAATGAGACTAAGTGTTCATTCCTATTTGAAATAAACAAAGAAATAAGGGGTATATAAAATTGAAATAGAGAAAGGTTTCTTTAATTCAGAGTTAGAACCTGTGTTGTGTGCACTTAGAAAATAGAAGGGTTTTTTTTTAAAGATTCTATTATTGTTTCATATTTCTACCTCAAAAATTTTGGCTGACCAAGAAAATAAAAGAAGAAAATAGTGTGAAACACTTGAAAAAGAATGTAATTTGAGGAGGTTGTTCTTGGTATATCATTAGCCATTCATAAAAAGAGAGCACATCTTCCTGTAACATTCTCTGTTTGTGTGTATGTGTGTGTGTGTGAAAGAGAGAGAGAGAGAGAGAGATCATCAGATATGGATGTGGTCTGAGTTACAAGATGCTGGTGACAGTTAAAAGTCGTGGAGAAATCCAATTACTAAGTTAATGGCTATGCAATAGATCTGATTATAAGACTAACCAGCTTTTCTGGCATAGTAGAAAAAGTAGTCATAGTATATCAATTCTGTTTTTCTTTAAATAATACATCCATTAAAGTGAACTTTAGTTAACATTAAAACTAAAAATTGTAAAAAAAAAAAAAAAAATCCATACTATCCCAGACCTTTCCCAAGACACATACCGTCAGTAAGTATTCTGGTGTGTTACTTCTCAGCCTGTCCTGTAGGCCCGTTATTTGCTGCCACCATACCCACTACCCATTACACCCTTGCACTTCTTGGTCCACATCACATTCATTGCCCGTTTTATCACATGTGTCTATCACATGTGTCTATCACATGTGTCTATCACAAGTCATTATTGACACCAATTAAGATTCTTTATATTGATTCTAATTTGCTTTACAAAACTTGAGGGGCCATTTTCTATTTAACATCTGTGTAGATAATACGTTGAGAACATCCTTGTACACAAAAGCTTTTCGTGTAACTCGCAGGCCCTCAAGGGGCGCTTCCCACACCCACCTGCCGGGACGTTTTGCCCATCCACTGGCTTTCGTGCTGTTATGCCCTCTCTAATGCTGTGTAAGAGATAAATATAAAGATGTTGAATATCTTCTCCTTTTCTTTCCTACTTTTGTAAATTATTGTTTTCTTTAGAATTAGAAAAGGTTCAGAAGAGAAATGAAAGTGATTTTGTAAAATAAGCCCTTAAGAAGCAAGCAATTACAGTTATTTTTATATGGGCCAATCAGTATCCTTTTAAACGTGCAACCAAGCGGCGTCTGTAATTATTGGAGCCACTGCGTACAACTGCGTCTACTGACATGAACTTGTTTCCTGTCCTTTCTTACTCTCGGAGTGCTTACAACTAAGAGTTAATTTTCATTTTTTTCTCCCACCATAAAGCTTAGTTTTGGAGGAATTCCAGTACCAGGCAAACCTGGGACCTTTTTAAAGAAAAACTTCCATGGATGTATCGAAAACCTTTACTACAACGGAGTAAACATAATCGACCTGGCTAAAAGACGGAAGCACCAGATCTATACTGTGGTAAGTCAACTCATCTTTCTGTCTTCGCGGTGTCTGCTTCCCCAGGGTAAGTTGTGCTTTTATCCCTGTGTCCTGCACCCGATAGCGTGCTCCTCCCTAGCTCTCACAGCACCCGCCATCAGACCAGGTGACTCTGGAGGGTGCCAGAACTAGAAAGTTTTTGGTTTCTCCATTTTACCCATCTGAGTGCAGTGTCAAACACTTAACATCTTAAAAATCTTCTTACTTCCCGTTATTTTTTACAATTACCATAACCGTGAATCTCTCTTGTATATTTAAAATGGTGTCAATTTCTTAGCTTTAAACATCGATTTTAGAAAATTCAAAATGTTATTGCATCAGTCCCTTTTTGCTTACTTTTGTGCTTATGTTTCTTTATTGTTTTTATAGATCTTTCTCTTTTAGTATTTTTTCTCTGATTTTCCCCAGTTGTTTTTTTTAGGGCATGAGTGAAGAACACAAATCCTTATTTATCCTCAGAAGGTATTTTCTCTAGACACAAGGTCCTGAGTTTACAGTTCTTTGCTTATAGCACACACAAATGTTGTGACAGTTCCTTTGGCCTTTGTGACAAATCCCCTCTGTTCTGGCTGCTTTTCCAATAGGTAAGGAATCCTTTAGATCTTGCGGAAGTTAAGCTAGCTTTCAGTCTGGTCATTGTTTTATGTATGGCCTTCCCTGGCCTTGCTCTGTTCAGTTGTGTTCATTTTCTTGAGTGTTTGGATTCATCTCTTTCACCAAATTTGGGAATTATTTTACCACTTCTCATGTGCGTAATTTCTCATTTTTGGCTCTGCCTCTTTCTCATCTTCTTCCCAGATTCCAGCACCATGAAACATGTGGCACTTTTCTTATAAGCTTTCGAGTTGCTTTTGTTTTATTTTGCTCATTCTTTGACTTACGTGATCGCTACCGTTACATACTCAACCACATCCTTGTTCTCCTTTGCCCCTCTCCTGGTGTTACTGCAATCATCTGCTACGTTTTTACATCTCAAGTTGCTTTTTTTAAAAACTCCAAAACTGTTATTTGTGTCTTCTTCATACCTTCTGTTCCTTGCTAAGAAGTTCTCCCTGTTACTGATATTTTTCTAAATTTTCTCATTTCAAATATGTAATTGGCTTTTGAGACATTTTTAAGATAATGACTGCTTTAGAATATATATTGGGTAATTTTAATACCTCAATCTAGGTATTGTCATATCAATCTAGGCATTTATCATTCATTGTCATTTTAAATTCAATTTAAGGTTGTTTTCTTTCTTGATATAACAAGATATTTTTTAAAATAAACTTGGAGATTTTTAGGTACCAAGTTAAGGTGAATCTTAACAATTGTCAAGTTTGGCTTTGGTCCTCTGGAATAATACTACCGAAGGACAGAAATGTCCCTGGTTTTTCATTCAACTTTTACTGACAGCACAGAATGGAAAAGCTGTGTGACTACCAGGTATATGAGCGTTCTTGCTTTCTACTAGGCATTCACTGATATCTACCTGGATGGGTACGAGAGCTGTATTTTCACCCCATGTGACCTCCAGTGATATTACAGTGAGTCTTGGTGTTCCACTGAGTTGTCTCCAACACCACCTTGCAGGGGGCGGATGGCACCTTCCTTCCTGCGAGGTTGTAGTAGAAGTCTAGGGTCTCTGTGTGGTTGTCACTGATATTCAAAGGAAAGATGTGGTATTATTTGAATGAATTAAGGATTCTTGAGACTGATCTTTCAAATCTCAGGCATTCTCAAATTGTTCTTCTCTGATATCATCCTGGGCAGTATGCGGGACAATTTGTTATAGCACAGCTGACTGGAAGTGACCTTTAGATTTCTACATGGTAATTGGCCAGGATGGAGCAGCAGTTGCTGTCTAGAGAGTGTTGTGTCTCATTGTGCCGCCACTGTGCTTCCGGGTAGCTCTGGGTTCCTGTCATGTACAGGGATGTACGGGTATTTTTATTTTATCTTACTTTATTTTTCACTTAATATTTAAGATCTCTGGGTTGTCAGTCATAGAACCACTTGACTAGGACACAAGGAGCTTAAAGGGAATTCCAGGCCAAGTTTCCATTAAATTGCTATGATTTCTGTCTTCTATCTACCATTCAGAGTCAGGTTGTTTGTTTGTTTGTTTCTCTTTATATAATTTCCAGCATTTTTTCCTTTTCTTTTTCTCTTGTATTTAGTGGGAGAATTGGAAATGTCTTAAGCTGATTTTCTTTTTAAACCCATGTCAAGGGTCAGCCATCTTGTCGTTGACTAGTAAAACCTGATTCTCCTTGCAATCAAATGGTCTTGTTTATATTTGTCTTGATAGTTATAGTTAATAAATATAATTTGTAATGAATGTTTTATACTCAAGAGTTTACCTAATGTTTGAAATTGCCACTGGATTGTCAATAGGGCTTAAGACAGGGTTGCTTGCAAACAATCTTGCGTGAGACATGTATAATGGCACCACCTGTAATCTGAGGCCTTTGGGGAGGCTAAGGCAGCGGATTTCAAGCTTGAGTCCTAACTGAGGAAACCCATAACACCCTGTCTTAAAAAACAAAACCAAAAGAAATGTAGAGAGGATCTGAAGATGTAATTCAGTATGAAGGCCGTAGGTTCAATTTCCAATACTGCCAAAAAATGTATCCTTTAGATAAAAGGTGTCAGCATTTTAAGAGATGTGTGCCAAACTTATGACTCCATTAAGTTGAAAGTTAAGATGGTGCTAAGGCTTAGTGCCCTGACTGATTCTTTGAAATTGAGTAATTTGCCTTGCCAATCACTGAGCCATACTGTATTAGTTATTTTCTTGTCCCTGGGACAGAATATCAACATCCACAACTTAAGAAGCTCTCACATAGCCCATCCATAGGCAGCCATCAAGAGTGGAAGCACATGGCGGATGCTGGCAAGCTGCCTCACTAGATTACCTGCAGAAGTCAAGTGAGGCAGAAGCAAAGTCTACGTCTAGAGACTCAGGCAAGGCCAGGGCTTTCCCAGGAGAAGCTTTAACAATGTTTCTTCTTCCTTCTTTTTCTTAGCCTAACTCTCGCCCATTTCCTGGCCCACAACTCCGTAACACACACCTGAAAGCTCTGCCCTTGGTGCCCCTCAATCTCAACAAGTTGATACAGGTAAAGCCCCAGACATCCACCTCTTCCTCTTCCAACCAAACTCTACTCCCCAAGGGAACACAATTCCTCACTTATCTCACTACATTCAAATGAATGAGGCTTTTGGGGAACACTCCAGATCTAAACCACAGCACATACCCAAGAATTCTGACAATTCTCTCACTAGCCTGTGTAAATTTATGTTTCCTGATGTCCTGATGAACCTTGCTCCTGGCTTGTTAATGCCAGTTTGCTTAGGTCTAATCCGAGCGATTCAAGGGATAAAGTACACTTCTTCTCATTCCTTCCATGGTGTTATTTCCAAGAATAATTGATAATATACCCGTTTCCATAGTTCATTGTGCTAAGACAGGGACACCAACCTTGAGATCACTGACTATCAGCAGTTTAGTTTAGACAGGATGTCACAGGCAGGCATCAAAGAGCAGCACCAATTGTGATCCTGCAGAGAGTCTGCAGAGTAGACTGAAACAGTCTGCTTCTGAAACACCACTTGTTACCTTTGTTCATCAACTGGCGCTTCAGGGTGTGCGAGTCTGAGCTTAGACTAAGTCACCCAGACCCCATGGCAGCATTCATACAGAAAATCTCCATACGTTTTATGTTAGAAAACATCTTCTGTTGCGAGGTACATCAAGTAGTCACTGAGTAAGCAGAATAAAAAGGGGACACTGAGAGAATAGGTGGGAAAACACGAGTCTGAGAATGCTGGCGGTTTCCATCTTCTCCTTCACAAAAGGATCATTAGTCAACACTGTAACACTTCGGTGATGTGCAACTACTGTAGCACTTTCAAAATTGCCTAAAATTATTCTTTAGAGTTCAATTGCCAGTGTCATTAATATGAAGCACAGGGAACCCATTTAGTACTAATGCACTTAGAGAAAAAATCCCACGAAAACAGCTTTACTGTGCAGGTAGACAAGCTTAGTTTTCATTCAGAATACAACGAAAAGATGCACGACTGTCTGTCTCGTTGCTTCTACCACTTTGCACAGGGGGGGACTCACATTCCTGCACGCTCACGTGTACGTGCCTGTCTGTTCTGTTGGATGGCCTCTCTGGGCAGGGCTGGTGGCACTGTCATAGGCAGGACACAGACTGCTCCACCCCACAGCCACACTCGATGTTTTCTCCCAAAGACTCTGTTTGCTACTAAGTCAACCTTGCTGCAGGACCCTAAGTCACCATGGAGCTAAGAGTTTTAAAGGATTAGTGACTTCGTATTTTGCTGGTGTTCACAGACCCTCCTGCAGGAGTGTGGGTACAGCAGGCCATGCAAGGGATGAACCAATTGGCGTTAAGTGTATGGTCATGTGGTGGGGCACAGAATGGGACCGCAGGCTCAGCGGCCCCGCCTCTACCCTCGCGGCACAGGCCTCTCCAGCAGGCTGCACTCGGGCAGTGGTCCCCACTGCAATTTGTCATCCCTTTCATGCAGGACCTGCCCACTCCCTGGAGACTTAACAGCTGTTCCATGGGGATAATTCAATTTAGTCTTTATAGCTCGATTTGACTACAGGACGATCCTCCACATTCCATAATGCAGTAAAACTGACAGCTTAAAGTAGACATAAAAATACCTCTCTATTCGTCCTCAAATCCACCATCATATGATAATACGGTACTATGTAATAAACAATCAGAGAGTAAATGGCCCACTGAAGTGTGTGTACAGAACCTGTAATGTGCATTATTATACACATAATATGAGAAGTATATTTCATAGTTTTCTGAACGTGATTAATTTTATAACTTGCTCTCGACAAGAAATGATGCTTTCCGTCGAACCGTCCTGTCTAAGTGTTGAATCCTTTCCCCGAGAGGCAAGGAGAGAACAGAGGTATCTGAGAGTTGACTGAAGTCTCACTCCCTTCATAGTAGGTCTTGAAATGATTTCTTTTTCAAGTAAAAGTAGAATAAGCACAGTAGAAGTGCTCGTGCCGTTTTGTTTTGTCTTCAAGAAGAGCGGGAGAAGAACAACCAAGTGGTGACTAGTAAGACTACAGCTACGGAACTGGCTTCAGAGCTAATTGACCGTGTCAATTCACTTCTGTGCTTTTGCCTCCAACAACTGAAATCAAGGAATTGGATGGGCAATAGCCAACACTAAGCACCTATAACAATAGTCCCAAGCCCAAGGCTAAATGTGAAAATAATCACAAAACACCTTTCCACCTGTTTTAGAGGAAAACTTAATGGTCTTTGCAATTCAGGGTTCCTGCAGCAGCAGCTGTTCTATAATGGGAGAGAATCAGAGCATATAATTCTCCTGTCTCCACTACAGAGGCCACTCAGCTACGCGACCTTGGGAAGTCAGCAAACCCGTGCACTCTCACCCCTAAAACAGGGACGAATACAGGGACCTACTTCAAGACGAGATGTGATTTGTATGCAATGTGTTGAGTACAACGTACAAACCCCAGTAAGCACCCAGGGTGCTGGAACTGTACTGAATAAAATATCTTCAAAATCATTCGACTGAAGTTGGGATGGAAGCCATTATTTATTGGTCATTTTACATAGAAAATTCATGAAGTCCCATACAGTTTACAAATAATACAGAGTGACAGTAGCTCATGTTCTTTCATAAACCTGAATTTTAGCTTAGTCTTAGACTATATAAATCATAAAGTGGATTGGGACTAAATGTATCGCAATCTTAGCCATCTTACTCATTTGAAGAAATTGAATAACAGCGTTAATGTAGACTTGCATGAAGGATGCCTGTTACATAAAGGATTTAAGCAGATATTGCCCAGTGGATTTGAGTGCGGGAGGCCTACAGACAAGCAGCAACAGTGGGTTTTTGTAAAGTTTGTCATTTTTTCTTCTCTACTCTCATGCAACTTATTAGAACATAATTATTTATTTTTTTGCATCTCGGCAGCCAAGAAAACACTCACTATGTGTAATCACACATGAGACCACCCGAACACATCACACATGTTGTGTAACAACAACCTCCGCCTTACCTTCCTGTGACCCAAAGGCTCATGAAAATTTCTCAGAGAAAACTCTCTTGTGTCTAGTGAAGCCTGTAATCTCCTCAGCTTGTCCCCAGGATTCTGTTTCACCTCTGTGAGCATGCGGTGTGATAAACGATACTTTCCCAAGATGGAAGGCATTGCTGGGAAAGCAGCTCACGTGTCATTCCTCTCTCTCCGGATTCCTGCTGCCTTCCGCTGCTATTTGACCAGCCTGACATTGTCTTCACCCACATCTGTCTGTGCTGTAGGCTCCTCGGACCCTGAAAATGACTCCTAAGTTGAGCACTTCCTGAACAGTTGCTTTCTTCTTTTCACTGGGAAAGAATGAGGTGAAATGGTTCAAGGTCATTCAAAGACTAATATATCATAAAGGCTAAAAAAACTACCAACAGTACAGTAGTTATAGCACTAATTCTTATAGGCAGCTTTAACAGTGTACATATACATCAGCAGTTCATTTCTCACAGTTCTAGAAGCTGGGAAACTTGAGATCAAAAAGCCAGGATGCTGGTGTTCTGGGAGGGATGTCCCACTGCGTCCTCACGCTGTGGATGGGCAAACAGACTCTGCGGCATGGATTGTAGAAGGGCACCAAACCGTGAAGCCAAGATCTAATCGCCTCCTAATGTAAAGCCATCACAGTAGGGACCAGACTTCAACAGATGAATCTGAGCAGGACTCAAACATTTCAACCATAGTAATCGTTCCCTCAAAAAAATTATTTTACCTTAAATTCATATTAGGATTGTCTTTCCTGAGGTTATCAGTTGAATTTATTCATTTGAGGAAAACATTACTTGAGGTTCTTAAAAATTCAGATTGTTCTAAACTTATTTCTGTGTGTTACTTAAGGCAAATGTGAAATAACAGAGCCACAAGCAGCCCGGGAAGAAAGCAAGGATTTTATCTACATGAACCGTATTCTCTCATTTCAAATGTATGCTTTGAAGAGGCTCAATAGTATTTTATTGAGAATTTTACACCTTGATTTCAAAGTTAATGTTTTCCCTAAATCTCTGTTTTCAGAATCTTTAAATATTTTATTCAATATTTTTATTTATTTATACATACTTTATTTAAAATGACACAGACTTACCATTGTTCAGTTAAGAGTCTATGGCATGAAAGTTTGAGTTATTTGGGTATTTACTTTCAAAAGCTAGAAATTGTAATCATGACTGAAAAAAAAATCTCTGAAATTTAAAATAAATGACGAAAAATGCAGATCATTGGATCACAGACTATGAATTTTTGACTCAAACTCCATTTTCTGCAGTCTGCAGCATATTCCACACCCAACACCGCCAAGGCAGCCTGCTTCTCCAGCTGGTCTCACCTGATACTGTCTAGCCATTTCAATATTCAAACGATTTTAAAATGAGGATAAATAGAAGTTGAAATTGGCTCGGTTGTTTCTTTTTCTGCAAAACTTCCAGTTAATGAACAGAATATGCTATTTTTCTTTCTTTTCTTTTTCCTTTTTGTCTCCCAAAAAACAACAGAAATGGTAGCTCGTTCCTTTTTGCTTCAGGGAGGGAAGTTATCCTATAGACCAAATGCCACAGATCATCATGCCTACACCAGAGGCACAGTGGGTGCAGGGATGATGGATGGTGCCGAGGTCTTATTACTTTCTCTGTCCCTGACACATCTGTGTGATGCAGGCAGAGGGCAGGCATTATTATCCACACTTTACACTAAAAGATACTTTATGGTCAGGGCCACAGAGCATCAGTGATATATGGCTAGAGGCTGGGTCATTCATGGTCTTCTTCCTTCGCTTCTTCGCTTTTATTCATTTTTATTATACATCTATTTTTTATCCTAGGGTCCTGAATGACTTTCACATGAAAGTAAAAAGGAAAACACACACACACACAAACACACACACACACACACACACACACTTGGGCCCAACCATGAGCAGCACTGCTTCCTTTCTTGCTGCTGTTGTGCTGAAGATAAAAGAGGCATTTCAGAAATAGACCCCATGTCCTTCTCTAATTGAGAAGAAAAAAATTCCCTGGGGTATAACTTTCCATGTCGTAGCCTTGGAACAGAATCCTTCCCTTTAGCAAGAGACAAAGATGGCAGCAAGCAGAGCCATGACGAATCCCCCTTGTCCCCAAGCTCTCAACGTCTCCAGGCTCTACAGTCTTCGGCATTTGGCTGACAGGCTCTTTCTCCTGGTTGACAGAGATAGCCAAGGATTATGCACAGAATCCAGTGGTGCTCTAAAATCTTGGCCCCCTGCTTCCAGTGACTTTTGAACTAAATCAACAGAAAATATTTTTGCAGGGTGTTTTCAAAACTGTTACAATGGGCTGTTCCACTCTGCAGTCATCTGTTCCCCAGTTTCTCCCTAGTGCCTCTTCTTCCTAGTCAGACCTGATGAGCTACCACTGCTGGATTCCCTCCATGAGTCACTCTCTCTCTCAGCTGTGGGTCTCCTGTGCCAGTGGAGTTGCTTTTTTTGTTTTCTTTCTCCTTCACGCCCTCCATGATCTAGCTCAATGCTGATCACCCTTGTCCAAACTCACCAGGAGGCTTCATACCCAGAAGTTGGATGATACTCAACATGCTTAGCTGGCTATGAGACAAAGAGTAGGCTGCTAGAGTCCCAAAGCCGTGCCAGCCACGAAACCCCAGGCTGCTACACTGTTGGGAGGACCGGGGGACTGGGTGACTAACAGGCAAGTCTGGATTCTAAGGACCAATGAGGGAGTTTGGAGCGGCAGTTACATAGCAAATACTGTGGAATACTGAAAATTATAGAAAGAAGGAGAGAAAGAAAGAAAGAAACAAACAAACAAAGAAAGAAAGAAACAAAGAAGGAAGAAAGGAAGAAAGTACCACGAAGATGAGTTAGTGTGAATGTCCTACACATCGACTGTCTTGCCAGCTGCGGCACACTGTTAATTGGCTTCCCCAAGTACAGTGCTGAGGGGCACGGGGTCATGTTCCTTTTGAAAGGGGTGTGACAGTTAGGGCAGGAAGCCATGATGATGTACTGTCTGCTGACTCTATCCCAGTGTGCCTCATTTCCACCTGCTCCACAAAGGCCCCTTCAGGACCTGAGCCCCATTTGCTTTCATTGCTGTGAACCTCGTGCTCATACACGACACAACGTAGCTCTTGACTGCTTGATCAAAATAGCATTACAGAGCATTACTGCTTCCACAGCCAATGACCTTCAGCTCTAAAGTACACAAAACCTTAGCCTGCTCTGCGCTGTCAGCATTGAGCTGGGATGCTCACTGGGCCCCAGCTTGCACTCTCAGAACTCAGCTTTCAAGGCTGATGCACTCAGCCGGCCCCTCTCCTCAGTCTGTGTTGTGTGCTCCTGGCCACCATCCAGGTAGGCATGGCTTCGTTAGTCATTACGTCTCATCTGCCTTTACAATTTGGCATACATTTCTCTGTTTATTTGACCAAGTTGTTTACTTTCCAGGGTTCTATTTTTTTGCGGCTACCTGCTTTCTTCTTTTCTGTGCAGCCAGGAACTGCCTCTGACTCCCACGTTCCCAATCCTACACCCTATTAGTAAGACTCTAACACAGTTTACAACAGTCAGGGAACAGAAGTGACAGAATCGCAGAAAGACTGCTTGAAAGTTCAGGGCCTTGACCTAAGACTTAAAAAAAAAGACAGCAATTTCAAGGAGAGGGCCTTGATATGTGCAAAAGCTCAGCTGGGAACATAACAAATAAGTTTTTTTTTTTTTTGTAGTCTACCTCTTTCCAACAGTTATTCCTATAATCCTAAGGATTTCATAAGTTTCACAAAGGAAAGGAAATACCCCCCTGTGTCTGTCCTGGTATTGATTATATGCAATGTTTGTGGGCTAAGGCAGTACTTATTGAGGAGGAACATGCTCCTTGAAAGCTGGAAAGTTAAATCCCAGAACCCTGGAAAATGAAAGTTATGAATCGTCAATCTGAATTTTTAGCATTGTACTTGTAAAAACTCATTTAGCAGAGTAAGGCTTTCACAGGGAACACACAATGAGATGCAGTGAGCAAAATGGGGATAAATGTTGATGTTATTAGCTCCTTGTGCCCTGCTCCCTGTAGCGTCCTGGGGGTCGCACTGTATCTTAAAGGAAGTAGGCATTACTAGCTGTAACATATGACCGAAGATACCAGAGCAAGGAGACACTGACACCGGGCACAATCTGCTCAGTGTCTTCACACCAAGATCCGATACTGGGTCAATTCCATGTGGGACAATGGGCCGGGCTTTGTAAAAACTCTCTACCTTTTGTAACAAAATTTCTGTCAAGTCTACGCTACATGAAAAAAGGAGACATGTGTGTGTGTGTGTGTATGTGTGTGTATGTCTGTGTGTATGTGTGTATGTGTGTGTGTACACGTGTGTGTGTGTGTGTGTGTGTGTGTGTGTGGTGAATTTATTATATGGCCCATGACTATAAGCACATATAATCATCTAGCCGGCAACAAGAGCAATTTTTATTTTTTGTTTATTTTTTTGTGATGGGCTTCCAGCAAATGAGAAAGCAAATGAACTTTATCAGACTTTCAGTTGACTGTGATTGTAGCAAACTCTGTCAGTGAGATGCAGGCATCTTTCTGTTCATGTCCACAGCCACAAAATTGCATGCCAACACCAGGATTCGGCACTCTCTACCCTGTATACAGAGTATCCGGCTGCACCTCAGGTGTCTGTGCTGCCTTCGTTGCTGTGAAAAGCAGAAGGCAATTCAATGCATGTGACGGTCTTGAGGTCATCCAGGGCTCACGTGCTCAGGGAAGGCATAAAAAATGACAGCACTCTCATCAATGTTCCTGAAGAAGTAAACTATTGATTTGAAAAAGGAACTAATACATATTTATAAAGTAATATTAATTCCTCATTATTCATTAAAAAATCCTTACAGATTGTAAAAACACAGAAAAACAGAAAAAAACCATCTGCCTTCTCATCAAAGACATCTACAGATGTTCCAGTCTTCTTTTTTGAAAAACTATTTTTTCGTTTTCCCTTATATAGTATACACATTAAACAAAAAGAATAACTTCCTTTTTCTTCCGTCCTGGGGGGGCTGACGAGGCTATGAGACCTGCAGGGCTCCCCCACACTTATCATGCCACCAAAGACAGGATGCATTGACGGCGAAAGCTCCCCCTTCTACAGGAGTCCATGCCCTTCACGGAGCCTTCCAGGAGGCCCTCACAGCAATTCTGCCTTGCCCTGCTTTTTGGTCCTGGCTGAGGCTCAGGCCACACACATTTGCAACAGAACTGGGAAAAATACAATCACTTAATTGAACACGTGGCTGCGTCCCCTATGTAGGTATTCCACTCCCTGGGAAAGAGAACAAGAAAGCATTTTGAGTAGCTAACTAGAAACTCTACCGCAACCTGTTTGACCAATAAAGGTCATGACATGAGAGCTGTCATGTAAGAAGAAGTACAAATGTTACGTGGCAGCAAAGTTGAAAATCCCAGTCCACCATCATCATTGTGTGACAGTCACTAGCCACGTGCAGCTTATTAGCATTTGAGTTATGGCTAGTGCAAGCTGAAAGGTGTTTCAAGGGTAAAACACATACCTATTTTTAAAGACAACATAAAAAGTAAAATTTAATATTGACTTTATAAATGTTTTGAGTTAAATGCCTTCATGTGTAAAATTTAAATTAAGCTGATACTTTTCTTTTACTTTATTAAAATATAGCTGCCAGAAAACTTTATATATGTGGCATACATTACAGTTCTATTAAATGGTGGTGCTCAGGGCTAGAGGAATGGTACAGTGGGTAAAGTGCTTGCCCTCCAAGCACAAGACCCTGAATTTGATTCCCCATCACAATAGAAAGTCAGGCGTGGTGACGCATGCCTGTAATCCCAGCACTTGGGAGGCTGAGGCAGGTGGATTGCCATGAGTCCACGGCCAGCCTGGACTACATCATGAGTTCAGGACCAGCTTGGGCTACAGAGAAAGACCGCATCTGAATTAAAAAAAAAAAAAAAAAAAAACGTTCTTGACCTGGGTTGTGCATCACTGCAAGTATAAAATTCCTTTAGCAGAGTGTCCTTTTTATTTTAAAATGTTCATCTAATAAAGACTATGTATAATGTTTATACATGTATTCAATTGTAGCATGTGATGACAATATCATACACTCTGTGTACTGATTTTGCAATCAGATTCACATGTTCACTGCAATCCATACTGGATAGTGAATCTCCAGAAAGTTTTTATCTTACAACTGAATGTCTGCTCCCTTTAGTCAGCATCTCTCTACTTGCCCCACTCTCTAACCCTCGTAGTAGCAAGTTTCACTTTTGAAATTTCACGTATTTGTTTTCCTGTGTTTGCCCAATTTCACTGGACATAGCGTGCTACAGATTAATCTGTATTGTCACAAATGGCAAGACATACTTCTTTCTCATGACTGCATGAATAAATTACACCCCCCACACACACACTTGTCCTTCTGTTTCTTCATCTTTTCCTGTCCTGAAGGACACTTAGGTAATTCATTTGGCTACTTAGCTATCGTGAATAATTCTGCAACGAATATGAAAATACAGAGGTCTTTTAAAATTACGTTTGTCTTTTTTATATTTTCTGATTGGATATGTGTTCAAAAGTAGGATTACTGAGTAGTACAGTAGGTCTATTTTTAAGTTTCTGTGGAACCTCCACACTATTTTCTGTCAGAGCTGTACATCTCCCTCAACCATGTACAAAGGTTTTCATTGTCCATAGCTACATCTTCACGGCACATCTGTTTTCTTGACGTGGTTTTGGCAATAGCCTTTGTAACATGACACTCTCTTCAAACATTACTTTATGTCCATAGGCTTATTTCTTGACATTCAATTAAGTCCCATTGATCAATGTTTCTATATACCAGTATCATACTGTTTGGGTTGTTATGGTTTTACAGTATGTTTTGCAATCAGGAAACGTGGTATCTCCAACTTTCTCCTTCTGTCTCAAGATTTCTTCGGTTACTTGGGGTCCTCTCTGGAGTCACAAACATGGGCCATCTTACCATTTATTTTTGTATCTTCAGTTTACTTTATTAATATCTTATATTTTTCAGTATTTAAACCTTTCATCTTTGGAATTAAGTTTGTTTCCAAGTATTTCATTCTTTCTGATGGTCTTATAATTTTCAGAGTTTTGTGTTATTGTGTAGAAATTCAACAGATTTTTGTTTATTGGCTTTATACCATCCAATTTCACTAAATTTGTATTAGTTCTAATAGTTTTCCATGAAGTTTTTATGATCTTCCATAGCTAGAAGGTCTGCAACAGAGATAATTATACTTTTCCTGATCCAAGTTGGGTGCTTGTTATTTATTTTTTAAGTGCTTGTTCTAATTCTTCAGGATTCTGATAGTGAGAGTAAATACCCTTGTCTTATTCCTAATTTTCGATGAAAAATTTTTCATCCTTATTTTTGAGTATTGTGTTAGCTGTTGACTTTTATGACTTTTACTCTGTTAAAGAATAGCCTTTTTGTAACTAATTTGTTAAGAATTTTTATCATGAAAAAATGTTGAATTTTGGAGAAGAAGTTTTTGTGAATCCACTGAAATAATTATATGAGCTTTGCCATTCACATTTTAATATTGTTTATCATGTCCATTGATTTGAATATATTGAATCAACCTGACATTCCAACCTGTTATTTTTACCAGAAAAACTCTAAGAAAATATTTATTTTGAGAGCACTAGCAATGTGTCTTCAGATTTTATAAATATTACTGATAGTATTATGTAGCTGATTTTTGTAATACCCACAATATTGAGCAGGAAACATGCTGTGTTTTTCAAGTCTATTTGTAGTTCTTGCCCTTTATACATGCTTGCAATTTTTCTAATCCTCAACCAACCATGCTCATTGGTTAATATTTTATTTTCAGAGCTAATATCTTTTATACCTTATTAAAGTGAATTTAGTGTGTAAAAAAACAAATCTACCTGAGTAGAAGGTTATTTTCTTTGAAGACTAGGTTGGAGAGTTTAGAGAAACAAACAAATAAACAAAACCCTACACTCTAACACCACCACCTTCACCTCCACCTTCTTTCCTCCTTGTTATTTTTGTCTACTTGAGTGGAACAGATACATGACTAAATTATAGCAGAGGAAACAAACACTCCTGAAATTATTTGAGGGTAGAATTCACTTGAAAAATAGAAGTCACTGGGGTTCAAACTCAGCTCCTTCTATCCATAATTAGGCAAATTATTTTTTTCTCTCAATAATCTATACAAATTCCTAGTGCCATTTACAAATCCTGAATATACTTGTAATGAAAGCCTACAAATGCATTCATACTTGGATTACTATTTAACTAATCTTCTTGTAAAATTTACACACCTTCATTTTAATCATGTTGGAAATATGGAAAACTTCAAAAATGTAAATAAAATCTCCATAATTCCACCACCCAGAGAGAAACATGGACATTAGTATGTTCTAGTCCCACATATTTATACAAGTGTATCTTTCCTAATTTATATGTAAAATGTATATTCTGTTAATTTAATTTAATAATATACAATAAGGAATTTTTATGCTTGTCATAAACATCATTATACTAGCAAAACATTATGTCATGTGTATATATCACAACTTATTTAACTGTTCCTATAATTTTAAGCACAGATTTGTCTTCTGATAAGTGTTAGTGTTCAGTGTATAAATCTGAGTTCAGTTTCAGATCACCTGAAATAGATTTCTAGAAGGGAGAGAGATGTCAAAAGGCTGTTAATATTTCTGAGCTTCTTGATTGCTATTTCCAACTAGCTTCACACAGTGTTTGGTAGCAGAAATTAAAGAGGGCTTAAGATAAAGTTACCATTTTATCTTTCAACTTAAGAGAGTGTTAGCTTAATTATGAACTCATTAGTCATTCTCTCTCCCAACCCCACCAGCTCTCAAAGATCCTTAAGTTTTGTGTCAAAGTGAGAGTTACCTGCCAAGGTCACAAATATTGGGCAAGAATGTTTTTCTTTAGTGCACAGGAAATAATCACAAAATCCAGGACCAGAAACAATGACATCAGTAAGTAGGAAGCCATGCTGAACCCAAAGCCAAGGGGGTGAAACGAGGGAATAGCCTAATTAAGAGGACAGCAAGAATGCAACATCAAGACAGAGACCCTGAGGCAGAAGGCCATGTGTGGCCACTGGAAGCTGTTTTGATGGGTGAGTGGAAAGCTGCCTAGAGGCCAGAGGACAGGGTCATGTGGGAGACCAGACTCCCTGCATACTCCACCTGTTAGTGGAACCTTCCGCTAACATGGAAGACACTTCTGTCTTTGATGCAATTGAATGAACCCCCAGGGAGCATGATTGTTACAATTGAAAGCTTCCCCCGACAGGAACAATGGAGTGCCAAACATCTAGTCTCCTATCAATTTCTAGAACACATCATGACCTTTTTTCAAGCGCGGGTTCTGCCTTATTTTCTATCCAGCTAATTTTTGTTCCTCTCTCCATGCCTTCCTACTTTTCCCACAAAGCTCAGATCCAATGGCATTTCATGAAGTCTCGTTGCATAATATCCCAGAAATAATATATCCCCCTCACGGTACTTGATCATAGGTGGGATGACATGCTCTCTGCCATTGGACTGCAGTGACATTGCTCTGCAAGCTTCAAATGGACAGAGTCTGTGGTTACTTCTCTTTTATGCCATGTCCTAAGCTCTGAAGTCTAACCCTGGCCCCCTGGAACTGCTGAGTAGGTATTTGTTGAATAACTAAATGAAAATATGAAGAGTCTTATCTTTCACCAAACATGAAAAATGTTTCTTAATTTGATCCTTATACTCCCTGAGCTTGTACATCAGGCAGTCTTTCCCTTACATTTGCTGATAGCATGCCAGTCAGTCCCAGTAGTTTTCAGACAAATCAAATTAGAGACGGTTGCACTCATTTGGAAAATCAAGAACTGGCTTTGAAATCTTTCCCCACAAATTAGATTGCATCAAGATCATTTTCCCCCAGCTTCTGAATGCTTGATTGGCTTTGTTTGGTGCCTCATGATTGAAGCTCAGCCTTGGACCACTAGCTTTAGTTTTTCACTCACCAGGGTGTTGTGATGTCTGGGTGATGATTAAAAACAAAACAAACACCCACAATGAGAATTCTTTGTAAATAACAGCTCAGCACAGATACATAACCCTTGGAAGCAGCACATCTCAGAAACTCTGAAACCAGACAAGGTAAGCAGAACTTCAAGCTGGGTTTGCGGTATTCTCCCGGGGTCTTAAAAATTGAGGTCAGCCACACCTGGCTTATCTCCACTCAGAGCCTAAAAAAAGATTTAAAAGGATATGGTAAGACTGCACTGTGACAGCATCTGAGGCGCTCCATTGAGAGTGGAATGCCCACCCAGCCTTCGTCTCTCCGGCCTATGCACACTGTGTTTTCTACTTTTTACCTTAGTCTCCAGGCTTGATTCCAATTCATCTTGTCTTTGTTCATGGCTGAATCTCACCCTGCCTTGTGATCTCACACCCCTTTGCCTTTTTTTTTTTTTAAAGTTAAGGTCTATCTCTGTAGTTCAGGCTAGGCCTGAACTCATTCTGGAGCTCAGGTTGACCTCTACTGCACAGCATTCTGCCTTTCTCAGCTTCCTGAGTGCTGGAAGGATAGACATATGCCATCACACCGGCTAATGCTTATGTGCTGGGAAATCAACCAAGGGTCCTGTGCACGCCAAGCAAGTGTTCTAAGCACTCAGGTGCTCCTTGGCCCTTTTTAAATTTTTAAATTTTTGGGATAGGGTCTCATGACAGGCTTGATCTTGTGATCCCTCTGTTTCACTTATCCACAATGCTGGGATTACAGGTGCACTGTGTAAGATTTAATAAAGGAGTCTGTTTTGCCAGTGGTGCCTCAGTTACATGTATCCTTCAAGAGAGTGACACGTCCTCAAGTGAGAGAGAGGAGGGGGTCCTTGCTTGAGGGGCTTCGTTCACCTGACTACTAAGCATGTGCTGAGGGATTGCGAACTCTGAGATATAAGATGTCATTGAATGGCTTCATTTTATAAACATAAAGGCTGGAAGTCAGAACACCCCTTAGCTACTAGACATTTAGCCTTGAGGGGCCCACAGGAGCACTTGAGATGCTGCACTCTCTCACACCCCTAACAGTTAAAAAGGAATCCACTATCCCATATGTATTGGTCCTACATGGCTTTAGCATGGCTTTAACCCACCACTGGGTCTGCTGAGCTGGTGAGTGGAGTTTGGCAGGGGTGACACGAAATTCTAAGTAAAGAGAATCAGAAAGAGGGAACAAGCAGTATTCTAGAGAGGGGCTGAGGCCGGTGCCTCTGTAGGCCCCTCACACGCCTCACATCTGCCACTCTGCTCAGGTTAGCACTCAAAGACCAGTAGATACCAATGTTCAAGGGTCTGTGACACGATGGCTACACGGCTTGCCCCACTACCAAGTACTTTGCGGTAGGGGTCTCTGCATGGGGAAAGGACTCCAAAAAGAAAATGTCCAAAACAACTAGGCAGAATTAGACCAGAGGAAAAGAAAATGGCCACAAGTGAGAGAAAGGGCTAAGCAATTCATCAAAGATGTCCCATATCAACGATAACATAAGGTTCATGAAGCCAACACACGACAGGCAAATATGGGAGAGTCAGTGAAGAGGGTGGAGTCCTAGCAGAGGGATACGGCAAGGAACATACACCTAAGGGGGAGATTCAGCCTGTTTTCTTTTTACTGCAAGAGTATATGAGCATTAATAACCTCAACTCAACTAATGAAAGGGTTATTTTTCACCATAAAGCTATAAAGTGTTAAGAATCTTAAACTGAGTTTGTTAAGAATGGCTGTCTGCTCTGCTCTGCTAGCGCTTTGTCCTAGGTCTAATAACTTGTACTGCAGATGCTGATCCTGGCTGTTATGTCTGGTAACCAATGAATCCAAGCTGGATTTTGAGTTTAGAAAAGTCCCACCAACATAGAGAACCACGAGGTCACTGCACAATACCTCACAACCTGTTGCATCTATTAGTCTCATGATCAGGCCACTATAGTGTTTAATTGTTGTGTCCGTCAGCAGAGTGACATCTTTGGGAGTTGGCCCCTCTGTTTAAAAGTGTCAATTGTGTGAGTCTGTAGTCACATGACAAAGCCTTCAATGGTTTCCAGCTTCATCTGACAGAAGGTTCAGGAAGGAAACCTGCCTTCCTGGCACTCTCATGCATTAGTCATGAGGTGATCACTATAATTATGTTATTACAGCAGGATCTCCTGTCTGATCAGCCCCTCTGCTACAGACGAGGGCTTTTAGGTGGACGAATTTTATCGGATTTCAGTCAGCATTTGACACACTTCAGATCTGGTGGCAGAATGGCCTGGATAGGTTCAGAGGGAGGATGCTGCTCACAACCTAAATCCAGTCTCATTATTTTCTTCTGGCTCTTGTTGCAGAGCCTCTGGACCAGCACTTTGATAAGCACCAGGCCTATATTTTGCCTATCTCATTACCACTCATAAGGTTTCAACCATACTAATCCCTCATCGGTAACCTTGCAATCCCTTTGCCGATTAGTTTACAATGTACTTAATGGAGAAGACAGAGAAAGAAAAACATAAACAATTATTTATCATACCCTGAAATGGTGTTTAAAAACACTGAGTTCCTTGTTTTTTATATTGTTGTCTATGTTTTACACACACAATATATACTACATATGTGTGTATATGTAAGTATGTATATGTGTAAATATATATGTGTGTGTCTATGTGTGTGATTATTCTTTCTTTCTTACGAGAGGCAGAAATTAGGAGGAAATAAGCAAAAAGGCGGCGGTTTTTCTTTTTTATGCTGTGAATCATTCAAAGAAAATTTTTATTTTTACAATGAAAAGGATCATTTCAACAACAGAATGATTCAGACGCTGCCTAATCCCCTTCAAAGAAAATATGGATGAAAAAGACAAGATGTCTAATCTGAGATATCCAAGAATGACAGAATCAGTATGGATCCTTGAGCCATCCAGCTCTTCAAACTTAGATTACTAAAAAGAAAGATAACACCCTAGAAGTGACTCATCTTTGGTTAATAAGAAAAGTGTCAGATTTGGGAAAACAGAAAAGAAAGCCAGGAACAGCGTTAGATGTGTTACATATGGTTTTGTTCCATCCTAATACAATCCCTCTGTTATTAAACTTTCTCCTAATTATAGTTTGAAACAACAAAGATCAGAGAGAAGATCGATTTTTCCCAGTAAATATTCATGACAAGAATCCAGTTCTGCTGAAACATAATGCAGTCACTTTCTTCTCAGAATTCAAAGCAGGGTGCTCTATACATAATTACTGGTGTTCTATTATGGAAGGCTTGCTCAGTTGTCAGAACATCGCTAATTATTACAAGGTGCTATAAAATAGGTCGCACTTCTGAACGTAACATATGTCATTGAAAACCTGTGGAGAAGGCAGCCACCGTGGGTGGAGATGTTGGGAAAGACTCGACCATGGGAGTCGGACTGTGGGTGTGGAGGAAAGTTCCTTGGGACTCATGGGGAAAGAGTGTGGTGGGTACAGAGACAGGAGGCCACTGCCTCTGGAGGGAGGAAGCTAACAGGTATATTTAAGAGCCAGGTTGCCGTAGGAACAATATAAATTGATAAGGTGAGTGAGCATAATAGCTTTTATTTGTTAGGAGGGTATCCTCATGCTCTAGTGGGGGTGGTCCGATTGACTAGGGTACCACAATCAAGGCAGGTGATGGTCAATCAGCAGTTAGTTGCCATCTGTTCCTTCTTGTTTGAAGCTTATCGAACAAAGAGAGGAGAATGGGAGCCATTCTCAGTCCTCCTGCCCTTCCTCCAATGAGCACCCTCTGTCACGTGTGTCTGCAAAGTGCTCGTGGATCAGTTTAGTCTTCTTCAGTTGACCTTTTGTTATCATATTAGCCATCTTACTTCCAAGAAATAGAGCCAGGATATTTATTAAGAGTCACTGGCTCACTGGGTTGTGAAAGGTGGAAGGTCTTCGGAGTTTGAAAACCAGGTGAACTGATGATAGAAATCCCATTCTGAGGGTGCTGGAGAAAATGAGATGTTCCAGCTGAGTGAAGTGGTGCATGCCTCTCATTCTAGCACTATGGGAAGCTGGAGTAGGAGGAATGAAGTTTGAGCCTGAGCATCTTAGCAAGAGCCTGTGTCAAAAAAGGAAAAAAACAAACAAACAAACAAACAAACAAAAAAAAAAACTGGCTATATAGCTGTATATAGCTGCATGTGAAGGCTCCAAGTTCAATTCCAAGTATTAAATAAATAAATAAATGTATCTGAATCACTCCTTATTTATTTGTGCTCCTCGGACCCTCAGTACATTGGACAATGCCCAATGCCTTAGTAAAATTCTTGTCCCTGAGATGAGATACCCAACATCCACAACTCAGGAGAGGAAAGATCTATCTTATCTCACGGTTCAGAGGTCTCAGTCTATTCAGCTGGCAGATGGCTTGGTGAGACAGCCTGACAGCGAGCAGCTGCGCCTCCCCTAGTCATCAAAAAGAAAGCCAAGGAGGAAGTATGGGGAGGCACCCCGTTCCTGCGACCTGCCCCCTGACCAGGACCTG
This sequence comes from Ctenodactylus gundi, assembly GCA_004027205.1. Taxonomy (NCBI): domain Eukaryota; kingdom Metazoa; phylum Chordata; class Mammalia; order Rodentia; family Ctenodactylidae; genus Ctenodactylus; species Ctenodactylus gundi. The sequence goes on from PVKB01005239.1 coordinate 23,269, forward strand.
CCATTTATCACCATGCAAAATGAATGGACTAATCCACTTGATCCAATTAATCTCTGTGATCCAGTCCCTTCCAAGTTCATGAGGCTCTGCAGGGGACATTCTAGGTCCAAACCATAGTATCCATCCACAGCGAGCAGAGCAGACCACCGTGCTCTGACCACTGACTCTGGTGCGAATCTTGTCTGAAATCCATGGCTAGCCAGGTGGCAGAGAGTAAGCCCTTCTAGACTTTTAGACCTAACCCTCAAGAAGAAGTCTACTGATTTCGGCCATATTGGTGCAATAACTGACCAGAGGGTGGCAATTTTCTTTGTACACAATGTACTCCTGTGCCCAAACTGCAGTCCCCTGAAGAGTGAGGGTTCTTCCAAAGCGCAGGAGGTATAGATGTCCACCTCAGATGCTACATCAGCCGCTCTTTGTCCCATCACATCCCCATTTTTCTAGAGGAAAAACATTCCAGAACCTTAACTTGGTCTAACATCTGATATGATGGGAATTGCATTTTCTGTTTCATTTCTGGTGTTGTGGGCTTCAGAACTGCAGTCACCTTTCCTGAGCCTAAGTATGCTATGGACTTTCCAGCCTCTGGCCTTTGCAAATGCTTCACTGTTCTGGTAGTTCGCAATTACCCTTAGTCACTTCCATTCCTAAAATTTCAATGTCAGTGATGTCTTCCTAAGGAAGTCTTTTGTAGATCAAGATCAACTTCTTTTGTTGAAGATTTTACATACCTTTCCATAGCCAGGTCCTGAACTAGGGATTTCTCTTCACCATTTGAGAAGCACTTTAGGGAAGATGAATCTATGAACACCTTTTCATTCCTTTGCTTACAGTGACTTAGATGCTTTGTTTCAAGAATTTGAGCGTCCTGGGGAAGCCATCAAGTTTCATGGATCAGGTAGAGGGCTGTAGCAGTGTTTGCTATTTATGATGCTCAGCAAGTGTTTTCACAGAGATGTGAGCACTGTCTTTAAGATGGTCCATAAATGGCTCTTTAGAGTTTCAAAGTTCCATGCTCCTGTGGCTGGAATCAAACTGTTTATTTTCTAAGAAATGAAGTGACATGGGAACTTCTGTGTTTTGTGAGCTACAAAGAAAAGTGGTTGGTGGATTCCCAGAGAAGCGTTAAAGGAAAAATTCACGATAAATGTTAAAGGCGGTCAGTGGGGGGCTTATAGCAACAAAGAGAGATTGGGCTCTGCTTTGAATAGGGATTTATGTTAAGGAGACAGAAGAGGGTCAGTGGATGGAAACCTCTCAGTAGAAGGGTGATTCTTTGTTAAACTAGCCCAACAGGAGTTTGCTGAATGCAGACCCCATGATGAGATGTCAAAGACCAAGTCTGGAGAATTTTTGCTAAAATTAAGCAAAAGCCAATACTGGGTGTTAGACATTGTCAGAAAGAAGACTCAGAGGACTTTGACTGGTTGGGCAGAGAATAGGTCCTTTGTTACAAAAGAAGGAAAGTAGACATTGTTTTTGAATCCCTGAGGTATGACCCATTTTCTATCTTGACTCCAGCTCTCCCATGCACCACACCCCTTGGAGGGTAATGAATACAAATGTGGCTGACGTGTGAGAAGAAAAATTCTGTGCCAGCTCACTGGCTGCCAGTCACATTCAGCTGGCCAATGCCCATCATTCTGCCTCAGAGATTTGGCTCCAATTCACTTTTCTTTATCGTAGGACACTTTGACCTAACTACAATTGTAGTATAGATTTAGTAAGCATAGACTGCAAAGGACTAGAGTCATACATCGATGTAAAACTTTGAAACATCTATGTCCAGCATACTCTTTTGCAATATTTGAGAAATCCTTAAGAAATATTGAAATTCTGAATGAATTTCAAACATAGTAGAATGGAGAGGCTCTAAGGGGTGCACCTTTCTTCTTGGGTTAGGGAGATCAAATTCGAAGAATGATGAATAAACAGCATATACCAGATAGAACATATTTCCCATATTTTTGCACAAAATAAAGCAAATTGTTTTCTTACATGCTGTAAGAAAACAATTAAATGATTGGTTAAGTCTCTCAGATGCTACCTTGAGGATTCCTCTCAATAGAACTGCTGAAAATTATTGAATATTATAATAGTTCAATGACAAAATATAGCACTTTTGCATGTAGCTTCTTTTGTTTTCTTCCTACCCACTCTGGTGGCTGGAGGAGAGTACAGGTGCCTCTCTGCACTGGGTGCTATGTTTCCAGCAATAAGCACAGTGGAGATGAAATTGATAGCAGAAGCAGCTCTCTGAAGAGAAGCTGAACTAGAAACCCATGTGACTGATCACACTTGATGGAGAAAAAATTTCCCATCTTTCACCTGTGTTCTTCTACAAACCCTTGAGTATACCATTGGAGAACACAGCAGAGGTGACTTGTAAAAAAAAAAAATAATAATAAACGTGGGCGTCCCTGGTAGCTGAGTCCAGGCAAAAATGGGGCAGGAAAACATGAAGGAAACAGGGGAAAGGATAGAGGAGAGAGAACCGAGGGAGCAGAACAGCCTCAGACAGATGCCGGGCGGGACTGTTTCCCTTCTCCCCGCTGAGAAAGGGCTGGGGGCTCTTGGCTTTCTCTTAACCAGTGAGAACTCTTGAATGCATTTATATAAAGGCTTTGCTGCAGGGGTCCAATCCAAGGACAACTCCCATCCTGAGATTTCCTCTATAGTTCCCACATCCATGAGGCCATTACCCCAAAGACTAAAGGAAACAGAAGTGGGTTAGCTGACCAAATAAAAGAACCTCGGTTCTTCAAGCCCTCCCCTGTCTTGAAGTCAGCCTTTCCTGAACTCCATCCAAATGGAACTCAAAGCGGGGCCTGGGCTGAGCTACACGTTGGATTTCAAAACAATAAATTTGAGAGGACATTTCTTAGAAACTTGCATGCTTTTGTCTTCATCTTCCTTAGAACATTGGAAGTACTACTCCAACACAGCCGCAAACTTTGACTACGCTATACTCTGACAAATTAGTTATTACAGGAGATGAAACTGAGCTCAAGGAAAGAAGAGGAAGAGGAGCTATTACTATCTCCTAATTCCCCTGTAGAACATTTGTCATTTCATTTCTTCCAAAACACGTCCCTGCCAAATTTGGTGGCCTTCAGTGGGGATGTTTTATTCTTAAAAGAAAATTTACCAGAAGTCAGAAAACTATAAATTTAATCCACCGTGAGATAAAACGCAGGAATATTCACCTTTCTGGATAAGGTGGCTTTCAAGGAAGAGTAGAGAAGTATCAACAAAGGTTGCTAAATACAAAGGCTTCAGCGTTGGACCTTAGTGACTCACCTGCCTCTTGGCCCCCTCAAGGGAAATTAAGTTCAAACATTCCATCCAGGATGTTCCCTTGTAGAATCTCACGTTTCTGCACAAACAATGTTGACTGTCAGAGCAGAGTTAAAAGTGTTAAGCCACAGAATCATACAAAAAAGGAGGTCTGTTTTGTGACCTTGTGACCTCGAAAGGCAGCATCAACAGGAAGTGTGTGCGTGTGCGTATGTGTGCGCACGTGTGTGTGATCGTTTGGATGAGCTTCATTGAGTGAGCTTGCTGCACTGTTGCAAAGATGTTTGGAATCTACAGGAAACAAATGGCAGAGATAGAAAATAGAACGTGCTGTGTCACGGAGTTTGCAGTCTAAACTCCAAATGGCTCTCGTGATGTAATACCTGTTCATAGTGTACACAGCACTCCAGATTTTCTCCTTATGCATTCACTACACATGGCTCTTCTGAGGAAATACACTCATAACTTCCAAACGTTGGAACTTCAGTCTCAGATAAACTTGGATTCCCTTTTTCCCTTCCTGTATGTGAATGAAGAATCTTCTGCTTAGCATTCCTTGTTCTCTCCTTGATGCTTACTCTTTCCCAACCTCGGTTGCCTAATGTACTCCCAACACCTCTTTCTGTGAATAATCTTAATATGCATGTAAAGAAACACAACCGCTGTTACCTTAGTGTTTCTGTCTCTGGATAAAATCTATTTGGTAAACAATTTTTGGTGGCTTTCAGACACTGCCCCAACTTACAATCCTAACTTCATCCTCGCTGATCCTTCTTGCTTCGTTCACTAGGTGAAGAAGCCAATGCTCCCATAATTCCCCAGCAATGAGATTTGGCTAATTTCCCCAAGTCTTTGTACCATTGTGCTTTTGGGGCACATTCACTGCCCTTCTCCATCGCCTGCCTCTGTGCAAGCATCATCTCCGTGGAAAGCCTTTTCTTGTCTAGTCGTTGCTTTTGCCAGGCCCCTCTGGGGGTTGATGTTTGTCTGTCTTTTAGCACATGTCACACTGGAACAGCACCTTTCTATGTGTGTCTCTTTATGTGCTCTATCCTACAGCTTGGCACCTGGTGATTTGCCATATGGAGTATTTTTTCAGTAAGTGAGTGTAACTTTTAATCTTTGGTTCTATGGCAAGTATCGCCACTCCTATTCTCCCTCCCTGTCTGAAGTCTCAGATCGTCCTTTTTGCAGATACCACCGTGGTCCTTAAAACTGGGGCAGAGAATTATTGTGCGTGTGTTTGTATGTGTGCGTGTGAAACTGACTTTTCTTTCCTCATAAGATCCTGCAGCTGAATGTGGAATGATCCTGAAATTAAGGTCAGCGCCAGGTGGTGGTTTATATCAGCTGTCAGGTTGCAGAATAAGAAATGGCTTTTATATGTTCAATTTTTATTGTTTTCCAGGGCAACGTCACTTTTTTCTGCTCTGAACCACAAATTGTTCCCATCACGTTTGTCAATGCCACCAGCAGTTATTTGCTGCTGCCCGGAACCCCCCAAATTGATGGGCTCTCCGTGAGCTTCCAGTTTCGAACGTGGAACGAGGATGGTCTGCTTCTATCCACAGAGCTGTCCGAAGGCTCGGGGACCCTGCTTCTGAGCCTGGACAGCGGGACCCTGAGACTCAGCATTCAGAAAGCAACAGGAACTGTAGCTGAAATCCTCACAGGTACCGTCTGCTCATGCCTTCTAGGACAGTTTCAATTTTTTGCTTTGTTTTGTTTTGTTTTGTTTTGTTTTCTTCAAGATAGTTTCTTTTTTATCCAAGTCAACCAAGATTGAAGTTCTGACCAAAAAAATAAAAAATAAAACAAAACAACAACAGAATGCACCTCCCCACACATATGCAATGGCCCACTAATCACAAATTTGCTCCAAATTGAAAAGGGCAACATTTGTTGTTGTTGTTGTTTGTTTGCTTTTTCTAATTAGGAAAAAAACAACAAATTCAGAAAAAGCCATGTAAACTTTGGCAAGCTCTTCCATCTCTTTGTTCTTCGGCAATCTCATCAGAGACACGGGATAAAAAATGCCCACATAGGAGCATTTCCCCTGCAATAGGCTGTCCAGAGAACCCTGTGCAGCATCTTCTCCAGAAACAACATGTAGGGTCTTCGCCAGGTTCATTGAGGGCAGGGATATCTTCTGCTTTGTACATGGGGGCATGGAGAGTCCTGGGAATAGCTTCCAAGCCATATATTCCCGAGGGAAGAAGCTGGTATGTGGCTGGGATCTGTCTGGCTTCCAAGTCTGTATTTTCCCTTCAATCATATGATTGATTACAGGATTCTGAAAGTTGCAAAATTTTATCTCAAGTGAAAAGAAAATGAGTCTTAGTAAATTTGGTTTAAAAAAATAATGTGTTTTAAAGATATGAAGGAAATTCTGGGCACATATGTCATCCATATGTGCCAAAATCTTTTTTTGTGATGGTGCTGGAGTGGCTAAAATTTCAGAAGCACTAATTTTTATTGTAATGAAATATAGGTTAGACTGTGTGAGAGTTGGGAACTGAGCAGCGATCCCTGCAAGCTCCTCCCCTCTTTCTCCACTGGTCATCTGCCTAGAGTCTCCTGTCCTTCAGGAAGCTGAGTGCTTGCCTAGTAGTCAAGTCTTACTGTGGTCAGATCACCTGTCAGATCCCCAGTTGGAGGCTGAGGCACAAATGTTATGAAAATTCTCTTTGAGTAAACAGTCGGAGTCAAATTTCCCTCTGCCTTGCATGCTGCGCTAACATCCACCACCCATTATAACACAATGCACTTTTCTTTAATTTAAATGTATTCCATTTCCCATTGGACTGTGAATTTTATTATTTAAGTACTGTAGAGAAAAATTAAGTTAAACATTAAAGGGTGTAACTTAATAGTCAAGGCCATACGACAACATCAGGTACTGATGAGCAAACAAAAAGGCCTGGAAATACCTCTTCTTATTGTTCTGTGGCCCTGGATAAATACGCTAGCTTTGTCTCCCACGCTAACCAGAATACATTGGTTAGATGTAGCTGCGTAACAGTTTACATCAAAATGTAGTGGTTGGAAACAATGATTCTATCGCAGTTTCTGTGGATCAGAAATGCAGTTCCTGCTCAGGGTCTCAAAAGGCTGAAATAGAAGTCCTGACAGGCTGCAGTCACGGGGGATGATGCCTTCCGTGGAGCAGGTTCTGCTTCCAAGCAATCTCCTGTGGCTGTTGGCAGGATTCAGAATACCCTAACGGGCACTCATGGGCCTCCTGGCAGGATGCGAGGGAAGAGTGAAAACACACCCAAGACAGAAGCCATGTTGTGTTTGTATCCTCTACTGAAGATGCGGCATCACTGCTGCTGCGCCCTGGAATGAGGGAAATAGGCCCAGTCCATGCCGAAGTTGGGGGATTACGCATAGGCTTGAACGCTAGGAAGTCATGAGTCCTGGGGGATCTGCCTAGTGATTTTCACATAGAGAGAAAGAGAGAGAGAATTTCTTCCCAAGTTGTGATTGCAAATAAATGAGATAATATATACCAAATACTTAGTGAAGCATTGAAAAGCTGTTTGAGAATTTCCCAGCCAAGCTCAGTGGTACAGGCCTGTAATCCCAGCACTCTGGGAGACTGAAGCAGGAGCGGATTGAAAGTTGGAGTCCAGTGTGATGGGCCTGGGGTCAATCCCAAGGACCACCCCCGAAAAAATCCCTTTCCTTCCACACTGAGTCCTTCCGCTAGAAGGGGCCTCATTCCACCAGGCCGTTGAGCTAAGAAGAATGTGTGCACTCTGAAGAGTTTTATATAACGTATTAGATTTCCAGTAATGGAAGGAAGTTAATCACTTGGAATTACACTGTTTTTCATGTTCCAAGTTATAAAATTTAGTCCTCAATCCTTCTTATATGGAGAAGAAAAATGGGAACTAGCAGTGGGCTGTTTCGCTCTAATCGCTGAAGTGTTTGAATACAGAAACTTGTAGGCCTCAGGTCAAAATGCAGTTTTAATATAGTACAGGCCCTGGCGGCTCCTCGCTCCAAAGAATCCAGGTGTTGCTTGTATTATTAAGCCCATGTCAGTCTATTGGAGAGAGAGTCTGGTAAGAACTGCAATGGTACACAGTTCCAAAGTGGGGTGAAGGGGGGCAGGGGAGTCATCAGTTATTTCAGACCTATGTCTCAGATATAAAAACAAATAAAGAGACATCCTGAAAATGTGCAGCTGAGTTTCTGAACTCTGCCTCGGAAAACTCTTGCCTCAAGGTAAATTTACTGCATTTTGGAAAATTGGAGTCTCTAATTTTTTTTTTTTTTCAAATAGACTGAAATTCTGCACTTTCCAGGAATTTCCCAACCCAGTAGGGAGGAAACAAAAACAATACAAAACCAGTTTCCATTTCCCTTCCATGTCTGAAGAAACTTATTCTGAAAGTGCTGGAGATCTCGCTGGCTTTAAGAGAGGTGAACATCTCACATGGACATCAAAAAACAAACAAACAAACAAACAAACAATAACATGTCCTAATACCTTACGACAGCCAGCCGGGATGCTCTTGGCACATGGTGTGTCTCATAAAACCAAACATCTTACCATCACATTTTATCATCCAGATACTCAGGGATCCATTTGTAGGCAGCTCGGATGTTTCTGGGATCCTGAGTCGAAGTTACTTCCTGTCGGAAGAGCAGGATAGGTTCCTGGCCCTCTGTGGGTCCAGAGCTTCCTGCAGCGCGCATGCCTTTTGGAGTGGGGGGTGTACTGAGTATTTTTGCGCTGAGGATGAAGAAGAGATTAGCAAATTAGCCTCAAAATACAAAGCATCTGGAAGTAGCTGTTCTAGGGAAGGAGGCTTTGGGAAACGAAGGGCAAGGACAATAGTGTAGAGTCTTCCTTGTATATTTGTTGGATTTTTACATTGTCTCCTTTCCTCGGGAGTGTGAGGAAAGGTTACAGATGTCCTTTCATTTGAGTGATGTGAGAGTGACAGGCCACCTGCTGGCCAAGACCTTATCACACACAGCTACAGGAGGAACATGCTTCCTGAAACCTGCCAGGTGGGCATGACTATGCCAACAAAGAAGACCATTGAGAATCACAGCGAGTTCAAGCCCAGCTTAGGGAACTCAGCGATGTAGTGGGACTGTCACAAAATAAAGGTAAAGAACAAAAGGAGGCAGGGGATACAGCTCAAGGTGAAGGCCCTAGGTTGCATCCCCAGCACCACACGTACACATCTACCCCCAACCTCCAGACGCAGAAAAGAAAACAAAAGAACCAAGTTGGTATTCAGTCAAAGGCTTTCTTTTTGCGTGTCTGCTTTGTGCCCTTTACAGTGTATCCTGTTGGCACTGGTGTTCGTTGTTTATAGTATATGTTGGTTGAGACCCTGCTTTAGAGGAAAGATCTACAGACAATGTCCAGTAGGCTATTTACAACCTACCTTTGTGTTTTCCCTAAATATTCAGTTGATGGCTTCGGACCTGTTTAGGTAGAATTCGCACAAGATGGAGAGTTCTTTGTATAGATGGAGAGTTCTTTGTATAAACAGTTGGTCCACTTTAGTTAAGTTTAGTGCATACAGTTATAAAGCAAATTATGTCTACATATCAGCACACACATATATTCATCCAATATTTTATATATGTGGAATGTTTTTTAGGTACTTTTGACTCTTGGCACCAATTTTATAGTAGAACTATCATCTCAGATAAGGATTAGTGTTACTATGTGACTTGAAATCTGTCTCAGTATCACTAAGAAAACAGGGAAGTTTTTAAAGGTAAAAAAAATCCATCTGCCTCATTTTTCTAGGATGATTATAGAAAATACTTTTTAATGTAATGTAAAACATTAAATAATCTAAAAAAATTACCATTGCTGTAATTACTTTGAGTGAGATCTGATATTTCACTTTATTTTTATTTTTCTAATGGGAGAATGCAAAGAAGAAAGAATTAAAAAAAATATGGAGCTTAACTCTGACAAGACACTTTTTCAGTTGTAGTGTTTCACCAGCTGTTACCTCCCCATTGAAGAGAGTCTGAGCAAGAGCTAGAACGCAGGTTGCAGTGGGCAGGGCTCCATGTAACTAGAGTCTGCTTAGATGCAGGACATGTGTAAATCTTTTTCCAGCAAACATTCTTGTCCCTTTGCTAAAGGGGAGGGTAGGTCTATATCACTGAAGCTCTTTCTACTCCCTTTTTATAAGCTCTTGAAGGGAAAGAAAAAAAAAAACTAGGTCAATGCTCCCTCTGATTATTTTTATGACAATCATCAAGCCAAAGATTTCATTTTGATAGTAAGTAAGTGTACTTGTTTAGAGGTGCCTAAGGTCAAGTCCCTCACCAGAGGTCATGCTTTTGGACTGTTAAAATTCTAGTGCAACTAGTAGATATTATGGCTTAAAAGAAATTGTCCCCTGAAGACGTCTATGTTTGAGGAGTTTGAAACCTAGAAAAGTGATCAGATCATGAGGGAGCTAACAGATGAGTTCATCGGCTAAGTGGGTTGATAGAAGGAGGGGCCTCATTGGAGAAAGCAGGTCACTGGGGCAGGCTTCAGGTGGACATTTCTCTCTGTGGACAGTTTCTTCTCATCTGCGTCCTGGTAGCTATGAAGTAAGTAGTTCTCCTCAGCTGTTCCCTCCAACACCATGTCTGCGCCTTGGAGCCAGTCAGGCAAAAGCTGAAGCTTCTGAAAGCTTGATCCAAACTGTTTACTCCTTCAAATTGTGGGTGTCACATATTTCATCTGAGCAATTAAAATCTGACTTTTTCAATGGAGTAAGAAAAATAAAATGTCCGGTCCTCTTTGACAGTTTGATATTTTTGTAATTGAAATGCTTGTATGTCCCAGATATGTCAATGTATGTGACTTTCACTGACCTGTTAAGAATCAAGGGCCACATATCCAAATCCAAGAATTTTTATAATCTTCTTCATATCACATTAGAATTCTGTGTGTGCATGGGGGTGTGCCGTGTGTGCGTGTGACTTATTGTTAGGGGAGCTATCAGAATAAATAGCATCACCAATCTCTGCTAATATTGGGAAAGTTGTAAGTGCTGAAGCTATTTATCCTAGAGAGGAAACAAGGCAAGCGCCTGACAAGGATCTTGTGAGATGGATACACTGTCCCGTAGGTGAGAGTTTAGACACACTCATTTCGCCTCAGAAAGGGCAAGCAGCCAGAAAGCCAGGTCAGAGAAAACATTGCATTTTCATTAGAATCTCTCGCTTTGAAAGACTCATTGACACAGGTTACTTTTTGGTATCATTACAGGCATCAAAAACAGACTACAACTTTCAGGACTAAAAAGTGATCTTCTACTCACAAAACACTCAGCATAATTGAATGAAGCTAAAATCTAGAGGAAAGTGGGTTCAAAGAACTCAAACGGAGATCTGAAGTCCTAGAAGTTTGTCACATTTCCCCAACCATCTAATAGTATTTTAGGATTTTCATAGTTTTTGAATACCCAGTTGCAGGAGGCAAGGCATCATGTTATAAACCTACTGATCATGCCACCCACTGTTCCAATCACTGATTTTCTATTCTCAATAGTGTGTCAGGTCTGCGCTGCTCCTTACCTAGACATCCAGATGTGATGGGCTCCTAGAGACGTAATCTTGGACCGTCATCAGTTACAACAGAATCTTGTCTGATAGCTATTTAATGCTGCCTCTATGACAGTTAAGTAGGCCACCCATATCCATAGTCAGCACCAATTCTTTTATCTTTTAGGTTTTATCCTAAATTTTACTTTTTCAAGTCTTTCCAGAGCAGGCCAGATGTCCCCTTTTTAGTCTTTCTGTTGTTTGTGTGTGTTCATTTGGTAATGTTGTCATAGTAAAATATCACAGACTAGGTTCATGTAAACAACAGAAATTTGTGTTTTTCCATCAAGTAGCTAGAATTACATCAGATGTACCGAACCTCACTTTCTTAACTTCTAAAATACCCTCCCTCTGTAGAGAGCCATAGTTTTATGTTTAATGTTAGAGGTCCAATATATAAATTTACAGGGACGCAGTTCAGCTCGTAAGGATATAAAGTAATTGCGGTGTCCACAATTGGTTCTTCTTTGTTCATCTTGCCACTAAGATGTAAGTATCATTTGCCCTGAGGCAAGTTATCTGTCTAGGACAACACCCAGCTTACCACAATCCTCAGTTACAGTTTGCGATATATATGACCAAGTGTCCGAATGAATAAACTGGTGGAGTTGATCTCCTAGGCATTCCTGAAGCCTACAGTGTTCATAAAGGAAAATATTTAGTAGCAAGTTTTAATAAATATGTATAAGAACAACTATGTGCTTCAATATATGTCAAGCCCAGAAAGGGGATGCGCCTAGGGGAAGTAATAGATAGATACAGGCCAGTGCAGTGCGGAGAGCTGGGGCCGTGGCTTGGATAGATGAGTGGCACAGGGTGCAAGTGCTCACCCTGATTAGTGCTGGTGGCAAGTTGGCTAAAGGCTGCAGCCCTGAAATTCAGAGCTGTTCCCCAAATCCTGCCCTCGTCTGCACACGCCATCTGTGACTAGCCACCATCTGCACATCAAGGAAACATGATGAGTCTGTGAACATCATCTTTTGCTTCAATTAAGTTGTCATTAATGCCTCTGTGTTTTAACTAATACAATGTTGATGAAAAAATCCCATTAGCAAGAACAAATAAATAGATAACTACAGGACCACAACTGTCACAACAAGGTGTCTGGTTGGTCGCAGAGTTCGAGTTTTGAAAGACAGAAATAAGGTGAGGTCTTTCTTCATGTGTGTGAGAAGATGAGAAATGCAATTACCAGAGCTACCAAGATACCAAGCACAGGGTGGATGTGTTTACCACTGTAGTGATCTCCTTGGTGCCTGCAGGTTTCTCAGGCTTGGGTAACGACATATAAGTTGTGCTGCTTCTCTCTAATTCGGGAAGCTCTTGAGATGAGTTCTTTGCACTGTACTGCGCTTCAACCTGGAGTGGAGGCTCCATCCATGGCTGCCCATAGGCTGTGCAGAAGAATTACATAGAGGCAGCTGAATGAGGTAGGACCAGGCTCAGGATGTTCAGAAAAGAGGCAGCAAGTTGGGTGAGGACAGAAAGATTTCTTGTGGTGGGGACAGCACTGTGTAGTTCTGCAAATAAACCAAACAGAGAGGAAAATGATGTTTCAACCAGAAAAGTGAAACAAGAAAAGAATGTGGGGTAGGAGCTTAGGGTGCCGGTGACCAAAAGCCGAAGAACGGGCAAAAAGGAAGGAAGTTTTGACAACATTACAGTTGGGCTGCATTATGAAGAGGATAAAATGTATCTCCCTGGAATTGAGCTCAAATTTTAGCATGCAGATATCGGAGCTGAGCATCGCAGTCTACACTAGGAAAACACATAATAACCTTATCAACACAAATGTGTTCATCAGACCCTAGCGGAAGGCAAACTGAGCTGTGTTCCTTCCTCATATGCTTGGCAGGAGTTTCCAGGATCCCAGTTACCCTGAAATATGATCCAGGCTTTGAGAAGTAGGAAAGATTTAACCTTTGATTTATGGGTAAGGCGCATGAGATGGTCTGATTGCTGACATTTGGCAGTGGAGATCCAGCGGGTCTGGGCTCAATCAATCAATGAGCATTTAGAGAGGGCAGGATGTTGCCCTGTTGATGCTGAGGCAGATACAAAAACATGGCTCGGTCTCTGACCCACAGGAACTCATAATCTCAGGGGGGAGAGAAGACATACATAGACAAATTGTTAATTAACAGCACATGACGGTAAATAATACGACCTAAATGAGGACATCAGACAGTCGATGATGCTACAGGACTTTAGAAGGAGGCATTGTTATGAGCTCGTCTGATGAAGAAAACGTCTGTTTCATTCATTTTTGGATTTAGTAACTTACTCATTGACTCATTAATTCAATCATTCTGTGATTTTTAATATTCTCTATGTTATTCTAAGGAACTGTGATTAAAAAAAATTAGTGACCATATGCTCCTTGTCCATACAATATAGGAGACAAAAACAAACAAACAGAGCCTTGAAGGATGAGGAGATAGATGTAGATCATTGAGAAACAGGAAGAGTGAAGGATGGAGAAAGTACAGGATGGAGGTGGAAACGTCAAGGACCTACGTGCTTCCTTGGACCACAGTGAATATACAATTCTAGCTTGAGTAGAGACTTTGTGTCAATATATTGGGAAATAGGATGGAGAGGAGGGACACAGACTTGCTTTCAATAGGAGTAGAAAGAAGGCATTAGTGGGAATATGTGAACCGAACCTGTCATGAGTGGGAAAGTGCTGATAGAATTTGGTAATAGATGGACAAGTGGTACCCTACCAAAGTGTAACTCAGGTGCTGAATCCTAGCATAATGGTACTACTAATTGTGGTATGCTCTTTGACAAGAAGATTGACATCTTCAGACTGCCTTATTCTATTATTTATACATCTCCTACTTTGTTCTCACAAAAATTGAAACTGCCTTTGAACTGTTAAGTCACAGTACATACGGAAAGTGCAGAAAACAGCTGAATTGGGTTTTCTGGGGACAATAGGCTGAAACTTCCAAATCAAGCCAGTCAATTCTGTTTCTCTTTTACAGATGAAGGAACAGATTTAATGAGATTAAGAAATCTGTCTCAATTCCTAGAAACTGTAAGTGGCAGGGCCTTGAACAAGGGGTAGCAGGTGAACAAAAGCTCAAGGAAATCTGAAACAGGTTATTTCCAGGATCGAAAATAAAATCTTTCGAAAGTCTGCTGTGGCAGGAGCTGGATATCTCTGCAGGTTTGCGTGTTATTAAGAAGATCCAGCCCAGGCAAGGCTGAGACTTAAGGCAGATAGCAGCCACTTAGTCTCAAAGGCTCATTAATACCTTACAACACAGATTAGGATCTTGCTTTTCTTCCTCCAGCACATGAAGAGAAACGCTAAAATGGTATGAATAGTGAAATGAGAAGATGTTTGTTAGCAATTTGTCTGAGAAATGAAAAGGACAAGAGCGTGCCAAAATTCTAGGAGTCAGAAATTATGTTACTCAGTGAAAGAAGATCCTCTCCATCCACCCCCAACTCTACCTGCCCCAACCCTCCTTAGGAGAGTTGAGTGTTGCCCGAAGACAGCTCTGGTGCTGAGATGGGGGCCGTTGCTGACATCTAATGAGCCAGGGATGCTGATCTACATCTACAGCAGAGTACGCGAGACATCCGATTCGCCAAATAATTAACCATTCTGAAATATCCGTTGCCCACTCACAGAAACCCTCCTTTAACCCCAGACTCTACTGCTGGGAAAATGATGGAGGCTCTCATGGTGTTGCTTATGTTCTTAGATCTCAGTTTCATGAAATTTCTACTATACAGCTGCTGAAAGGCTTCTTCATGAGAATTCCTTTGAAGAGCTCTCTGCCATTGTTTTATCTTAAAAAATACAGCACCAAAGCAATAGTAATCCGTCAGAATTATACAGTCAGATCTACTCAAGTATCTTGAGAAACAAAATTTACAATCGTACTTGAACTTTTCAGAAACTAGATACTCAAGAAAGGACAGCACCAAAATCTGAAGCCAGTACTGTTAAAAGCAAAGCTATATAGCAGGAATGTAATATGGAATAACTACTTTGGAAATATTGTTACAGTTCCTGAAAAATTTATGTGTGACCTAATAATAACCCTTCTAAATTTGGGAGAATTGAAAACATAAGCCCTCTTTAATTTGTATACACAAATGTGTGTTGTGGCATTTATCATAATATCCTAGAGTAAAAACCATCCAAATCTCCACCAGTAGTTGAGTGGATAAGCAAAGGTGGTTTGTCCACTCAATAGAATATTATTCAGTCATGAAAATGAGCTGACCTGCACAACGTGAGTCTTGAAATATAATGTGACATAAAAGAGATCAGTCACAAATGGAATATTGTCTTTTGGTTTTTTAAGAAAAGGCATAGAATAGGCAAAACCATACGGGCCCGGAGTAACAGTGGTTGCATCATGCCAATGTTGAGGGGGATAAGCAGATTGGAGGATGCTAGCTAACAGGTACTGGTTTGAAGAATGACAGAGTACTTTAAAATAGATTGTTGTAATTGGTACATAAATTTGCATATACTAAAAAACTTTGAATTGTGCGTGCTAAGTAGATGAAAGGTTTCTTGCCGCTGTGCCCAACGCCTCCCTTTCAGTGCTGGCTGTCTCTCAGTCCTGGGGTGACTTTGGGCAGGCGTACTTGCTTTCCGTGTTGCCGTCTGTAGCATGAACGTGTAAGCTTTTCCCTTGAGACCATTGTGACAATTGGAAATTACACATTCAAAGTGCCTGGTGCACTGTAGGCATTTGATGCTGGTAGTGGGCACTGGTAGCTAATTAGGTTGTGTTTCAAAAGTTCATCTGCAAGGACCAATTTGTCTCTTTTTGACCTTCATTATGGGGAAAAAACTTTCCAGTCCTGGTTTGGTTCTGGATCCAGATGGAACAGCCCACTTCACTGCCTTTCTGTAGACAACCTTTTATACTAAGGCTCTCTGCTGGGACGTGGAAGCGGCAGCCTTGGCAAGGTGGAAGGGGCAAATCTTCTGCTGTCCTTTATTTACATTTAAGTGGTTTCTACATTTTATTCTTTCGTGATATTTTTTAAAAATTAGATTTTCTTTTAAGCAACTTTGAAAGTACTAATGCCCTACAGAAAATGATGCAAAAATTATTTTTGATTCCCTAGTGCTGTGTCATCCCAGGGGTCCCTCTTTGGGAGGCCCACAGCATATTCTGGGAAGCCAGACTCTTTTAATTTGCCAGGATGTCAACAACATACTTGGACATTATGCTTTTTCATAAGCATATTGCCTCATGTTATCATATACCATATTTATTCAGCTATCTTGCTACCATTGGAAATGTTTTATTTTAAAAATGGTGCTACTATAAATAACGGTGTCATGAAGCATCCACACTATACACCTCGACTTCAGCTCTTGTTATTTTGGGATGAATTCTCTAGAACACAACATTTCGGAAAATGAGGTATGGCAATTTGTAATATTTTTACAAGTATTGTCATATCACCTTGTTGAAAGAGTGCACACACTTCTGCTGCGCTGAGCAACTTGGAAGACTGCCTGCTTCCCCCTCGTAATCGCTAACATTGAGTAAGGACACACAGGTATGGTCTCGGCTCTTATCCATCCCAAGGGGACAACTAGCGAGACTATAATGGAAGGCAGAGAACAAGAGGAAGTGTGGCAAATTTACTAAATCAAAGCTTCATGTGACATTGGAGACTTCAGAGATGAAGATCCAAAGGCCTAGAGAAAAAAAATGACACTAACTTAGGTAAGAAATGGACAGCCGTGCTGAAGTGTGACGCAACCAAAGAGCCTGCACAGCACCCCTTTTCTCCCAGGTTTTGTCAGGGCTCCTTTGTTGTGAGGGGTTCTAAGAACCAAGACAGAAGTGACTCCTGTAGTGTTTATAGCTTGCCTTGGAAGAGGAAGTGTTCTTACTTCTATGACCCCCTTGAGCAAGAGGAATTCTGGTGTTTGTGACTCTCTGAGAGAAAGAGAGGCAGGTGGTAGAAGAATATTAGAAATTCCATCTTCTCAGGCCTCCCCGTGCCCTTCAGGTCAGAGGATTAAGCACAGGAAGGTACCATACTTCAGAAGTCTCACCAATGATAACTGGATTTTTCCTGCCACTCTGAAAGATAGAAAATAATAGCCAGTATTCCTTTATAATTCAGAAATTTATATTTATCACTACCCAACCTTTGTCCAGAACTCAAATCCAAAGTGGTAAGCCTCCAGTAAGTGTGTGGGTGCTTAGTAACCCAACATGGCCTGGCCTCCAAATCCCCTGCTCCTCCACCCACCTGGGGTGTTTTCCCACCCGGATGTGCCTGTGTTCATGTATGTTGTTGCTCTGTTTTTCTCATGGACAACTTCTATTTTTAAAAGCTATTTCTCTGAGAGGCTTGGCAGGAAAGTGGCCTGAGAGAATTGATTCTCCCTAATTTGTGAATAATTAATAGCACTTCACCCTGTACATTTTAAAGAGTCTCCCTAATAATCAAACCTTAGAGAATCTGCACCATTTTTATTTTGGGTCCATTAACAGAAAGAAGTTAAAAAGAATGGTTGGAAGATTCTTAAAGAGGAATTCCTTGCCTGGGAATTGCTCCTGGGCTCAGGTCCCCTTCACTAGCGGCGCTTTCTTCCTGCCTTTTTGCTTTCTTTTGCGTATCTTTAATGGAGCAATGCACAACCCAGCCGTACAGCCGGAGCCCTGGGGATCACTGAGCCCACCATGACCGGGGCCACCACCAATAATCTGACTTAACCTAGTATGGAGCCCAAGGGCTTGTCGCTTCAAAAGTTCCACAGGTGATTTCTGCATCTGAAACTGTTGTTCTGATAACTGGTCTCCTCCTACTCCCCAAAGAACGGAGATTTCCACACTGGCTCTATCCGCACAGCATGGAGGTCATGAAGGAAAGACTTTAAAGAAAGGGAATAAATAGTACAAAGAATTTAAGAAGCAAAGAAAGAAAGAAAGAAAGAAAGAAAGAAAGAAAGAAAGAAAACCAATCGATGTACCTCAATAAGTGATAAGTTTAAAGACCAGACAGACAAACATAAATGATAATGTGCGAAGGGGCCAGGTTCCAGAATCAGCCCATAACTCAGTGCTCTGACCCTGCCAGATTTTGTGCAAATGACCAGATGATGGGTGGCTAATAAGGGGACACTTCCCTGTCACCGGTGCATGCATCTTCTTCCTTACCGTGTCCTGTGCTTAGCAGGGTGCTTGCCCCTCAGGAACTACTTAGCCCCTATAGGTTGGATTAATTGCTAGCTCATTCTCTTCTAGCCCAAACAGTATACTTACCTTCAAATATACCCTTGTGTATTATGCAGATCTATGCAAATGAGTATGTAAATGTAAGTAAAAATAAAAGACCTACAGTCGGCCGTGCCCCCAGATGCTCCTGAAGGAAGTCAAATGTTCATCACTAAGAACCACCTGACAGAGGCTTTAGCTCATTAGCAGAGTCCGGGTGGTCAGGACCCAAATAGCTCAGCCTTGTCCTCAGACAGCTGCCTTTGGGGGAAAGTAAGGCCACCAGGCTGAGCAGCCTCCAGGTTCTCCCTCTCCCCCAAGCAGATGTTCAGGGCTGGAGCAGACCCCTGTGTCGGGCTGCTCTGAGCAGATGGGGCCCGGGTGCCCTAGTGTAGATGCAGCTGGACCCACATCTGGTGCTGCACATCTCCCAGGGAAGCTCCTCGCGGCACCCGCGAGCTCAGGGCCACGAGCTCTGCACTTCCGTTCTATGCCCGGAAGACCTTTGCTCTGGTTGGCAGTGCTTTCTTCGCAGCTGGCTGCTCAGGCTTGGCGCCTGGAGGCTCCACCAAAGCTGGACTCTTTTGCCTTCCAAAATAGCTCTTAGTCCATTCATTGCTCTCTCTTTCTGCTGCTGCTGCTTTGAGTAAGACCATACCATTCTGCCCTGGGAGCTTCCACAAGAAATAGGTCCCATCAGCTCAGCCTCCAGCTGTGACTGCCCCCAGCTCTTATCTCCTCAGCAGGCAAACAGTTCTTGAATGTTCACTTCCAGCCTGGTCATCGCAATGCAGAAGACCTGCGCAGGTGCTCAGGTGTTCTGAAGCAGTGATTTCTGTCCCTGGCTGCCCACTATTATCACTGAAGGAGATTTTTTTTTAAATGCGGACGTGCTGTTCTCCATACAGCACCCATGTCTCTGGGCACTCTTTCTCTGTGAACTGAAAACTTGGCTCGTTTCCCAACTCCTCCCTCCTCTTCTGTGAACATGTCTTGGGATCCCCACATGGAGTTAGGCCTCTTTCTTTTAAGTCCACATATCACTGTTTCACTCAAAATTACAACTGTTGCCACTCCAGTTTAAATTATTACTATTATTGTTCTTGGCCTGGTACTGTATCACACTAGCCTCGACTCAATGGTGGCTGGTAGCATTTTAATTGTTTTTTTTTAATTCTCTTATAGAAAAATGAGGTTATCAGGCTGGAGCACAGCTCACTGGTTGAGCACTTGACTCAAATATGTGAGAGTTGGGGACTAATCCTCTCCTCTGCCAAAAAAATTAAAAAGTATATTTTACTAAGAAAAAAAACAGGAAATAACTTGCTTATAAAAAAAGACTAACAAAAGTAAAATTGTCTGTATTTCCACCATCTGAATACTTTCATTTTAAGTTTTGATTAATCTTTTCCACTGCAATTATACATCAATGGTTTAATTAATATATGACATCTTCACTTTGAAAAAAATATACATATTGTGTTTTTATATTTTTGTTTTGAAACCAAATATATCACATGTGGTTCTGATAAGACACTTAGAAAGAAAGAAAAAAGAAAGAAAGAAAGAAAGAAAAAGAAAAGAGAATAAAGAGAAAAATGACTCTCTTAGGGCAGCCTGGGTTTTGGTGTGAGCCAAGTGAGGCAGGGTCTGCTCTGAGAATGCTGGGAAATGAGTCCCACTCTCTGCCAGTCTCCCCAAATCAATCATCCGCACACTTGCCCTTCCTGTTTCTTCTGCAGGCAGCGACTTGAATGATGGCCTGTGGCATTCGGTTAGCATCAATGCCAGGAGGAACCGCATCACTCTCACTCTCGATAACGATGCAGCGTCCCCTGCTCAAGACACCACCCGGGTGCAGATTTATTCTGGAAATAGCTACTATTTTGGAGGTAAATTCTCTGGCCTTTGAAATTGAAAATAAAGTGTGTGTTGGGGAGGGAGCAGAGGTTGAGGAGAGAATGCCGTGGACAATTATTTTCTTGGTTATCATTTAGATAATTCTTCTGACCACACACACACACACACACACACACACACACACACACACACACACACACAAGCCCTAAATAGTGAGAAGCATTATCTCTCACAGCTGTGCAAATATAAATTATCCAGGCCAGTCCTGAGAGAGAAAAGTACTTGAGCTCCGAGAGCTGGTGTTACATAACACAACCAAAGGAGATTTCTTTCTTTCTTTCTTTCTTTTTTTTTTTTGTTTTGTTTTGTTTTGTTTTTATAGCTAAGCCAAACTCGGTGATCACATTGAAAAGGAGAAACTCGGCTGAAAACTTAGAGAAATTCAACTAAACATCATCAGTACCTACAAGAGGGAAAATTCAGGTGAGGGAGGTGAGGGGTGTAACCAGCCCACTCAGCCATCTAGATTGCCCCACTGGCATCTTGCATTCTTCCCACCTTCCCGGAAGCCATCATGCCTGCGGCAGAGCACAGCTGGAAATAGGAAGAGACTCCCTGTAGGCAGGCCACAGCGTTCAGCCCTTCTGCTGTCTGGTGAACTCCAGAAACCTGTCTGGTGACAAACACACAGATCAAACTAGTGAGAACCAAAACTATGCCATTAGACATCTACTTACTGATTTTCAAATGTGCATACATATTTTTATCTAGCCTTTTGAAGGTATTTATTTTGTCAGAAAAATAATACTGATTTCTTATCCAGTTGGTTATATTATATCCAGTTGGTTATATTATAATTCCCCCATCTCTGGGGGGAATTCGCCACAGTGCCCAGCTGACCTTGAATTATAGTCCCTGAACTTCCTTATCTGGGACATGAGGAAGTAAGCTCACTTTTAGAGTTTCTGGGAGAATTTAGGGAGAGTGAGGTACAAGACGTGCAGAATGAAGGCTGAGTCGCAATTCAGTGACAGGGCATGTGACTAGTATGTGCAAGGCGCTGAGTTCACTCCTGTACACATATACACAGACACACACACACACACAAATACACCCACTACCCAGCAAGAAATGGACAAATTGGCTTCAGCTATTATGTTTACGGACATGGGCTTCGGTCTGGGCTATATTAAGCACTTCTCTCCTTGCCTCAAGATGGAGCAAAGAGCCTCACCAATGCTAAGTGTGAGCTCTTCGGTCTGTCTTCAAACTGCAGAATGCACAAGTCTTTTCTCTTCTATTAATGAAATGAGTTAACATTTGAAATACGAAAAAGGAGTTTTGCATAGATGCAAAATGTATGTTAGGCTTTCTGGAAAGGAAAAGCAATATCTTGAGGTTTGATTTTAGGATGAGAAAGGGCCTCTGTCCTCCACCTCAAGTGTTCTCTGTGAGTGCAGGAGTAGCACTGTCCTTTAGGAATGGAATGCCCTTTCTCCATCCCTGGAAGTGCTCTGTGAGCTTTACTTCTCCTTTGTGAGGTAGGTAAGCAAGTCCCTGCTTAATAGATAAGGAAGCTGGTGTTTACTAATGAGAAGTAACCTATGCAAAGTCACAGCATTCCCAAATGGCAGAAGAAGGGTTCAAATCCAGATCGGTGTTCTCCACAACCCACTAGGAGGAGAGATGAACACAAATGCAGAACAAGGAATTTTAGGCCCCCACATGTGCACCCCACAGATGGCATAATTATGTGCCTCATGCACGGTTTTAGAAATGAGGAAGGAAAAGTGAGCTTGAATTTATTTATGGGTAAAAATATATCAGAATAATGAAGGTATAATAAGCACTGGACACGTCACAAAAGCAAAATGTCTCCACTCATGCACGGAAGGAGTGCCCCTAGATGTAGATTTTGCAGTGCACTGAGCTTAGGAGGTAAAGATTTACCTGTGATTTGAACAGTGTTTAAACAAATGCCCCACACATAGTGTGTGGACTTAACGAAGGTGACAAATGGGTCCCAGCAATAATAGTCAACTTGCATAAATTCTCTCCACAGTCTCAATTAGAAGTTGTAGCGACGCTCTTCATTTTATAGTGTGCTTGTGAGCTGTTAACCAGCTGCTGGCAAAGCCCAGCAGTGACTGTCTATTAGAGATGGCTGAAATAATTCCCAATTATTTATGGGCTATGGCCGTGTTTTCAAGCTTGCATTCCCATATGCTCTGGACCTATTAAAACCATTGAGACGGAGTTAATAAAGAGCACAGTGCTCTATACCTGTCTTAATGAGAAGTAGCTGTGGCCTGGTTGCAAGCTATGCTACATTAATGTAATGTGTTTTTTTTTTTTTTTTTTTTTTTTTTTTTTTTTTTTTTTTTTTTTTTTTTTTTTTTTTTTGCCCAAAGGCATGAAAGGGTATGGTGTTAGCTGTTCAGGTATATAATTATAGTTCTGTAACTACATGCATTTAAACCCTTAATGCCTGGAATTGCTTCACACATCATTTCAAAATTTCAGTGACGTTCCTCTGCGTACCTTTCCCAGGAACTAAGCCTGCTAATGCTAACAATTAACTAGACAATTACTCTGCTGCCATCCTTATTCAAGGCATCATTTCCTTTGAAAGTGTAATTCAGGATTGAATTGTGCATTTAGACATGTGCTTCAAGACAAAGCTAAGATTCCCAAGCAGTTATAGTAAGTTGCTTCTTCAGATGCGTGAAGGATGCCATGCGAAGGGCCGGAGAAGAGCTTACAGTAGGAAAACTATGAGAACAACATAGATGTTACAGTATCGCTCTTCCCTTTAGCACACACTTTATTTTCCTTTAAAGTGATTTCATCTTCCCGTTTGTACCATTCCCGTGCACCCCAGGAGAATGTAGGATTTACAGCCCAAGTGCGTGCACTGCTGTGAATGAGAAAGCACCAAAATAATTAGACCTCAAGGTCTTCCATCAATAGGTTGCCAAAGCAATGACTGATCATTTCAGCATTCTTCTTCATCTTTTTTCTCTGTCCCACAGGGTGCCCCGACAATCTCACCGATTCCCAATGTTTAAATCCCATTAAGGCTTTCCAAGGCTGCATGAGGCTCATCTTTATTGATAACCAGCCCAAGGACCTCATTTCAGTTCAGCAAGGTTCCCTGGGGAATTTTAGTGATTTACACATTGATCTGTGTAGCATCAAAGACAGGTAATTATTGTCTCTTCTCCTCTGTTCCCCCACCCCCTTTCCCATTCTCACTGTTCTAAATATGAGTTTCTTTAAGCAAAATTCTAATCCACCAACATTAGCCACATTAGACATAATTGAGTCGCCTAATGGAAAATATTTCTGAAAGGATTTCAGGCCCAGAGAAAAATGGTTTAAATTAGTTGAGTCTCTCTTCATGTTGACTTGCAGTAAATGGGATATGCAAATTAAATCAAAATACAAATTTGTGAAAGGATTAAAATTTTATGCATAAACAACATTTGATTACTTTGAAGTTAAGAGTAAAGCAAAAAGGAGGGAGGAATTGCTTGTCTCCTAAAACATTTCATTCTTCAGTGCAGTGGGTGTCCTTTCTACCACAGGCACATACTACCAGGATCTCATCCCCACAGCCAAGGCTTTGCAGTGCCACCTCTGGGGGTGGCTGATCTTTGCCATCTCTGCCCTCACAAGCTGTTTCTTTGGCCTAGAGGAGACCAGGCTCTGACCCGTAACAATTAGCACTTTTCCTGTGCAACCCACAGATCTAGCAAAAGCTCAATTTCTCTCTCCATCTCTTCTGGGATCTAGTCACTCTTATAGTAGAAATGCTAAGATATAAACACTTGCAGAAAGCCAAGAGAATGGGTTCCTATTTCTCAGCATGATTACCAATTCATTTTACATCACCTACCTCTTTTATTTTTCTAGTTCCACTCACTGAGTCAAAAAAACTCCTGACTGGAGGGTGAAGACTATTGAGAGCTTGTCAGCATACTGGTGAAAGAGGCCCTATGATCCTGTCAGCCCTTACACTAAAAGGAGATGTGTGACCAAGAAACACAATTTTATTTATAGGGCACATGGTGAAGCCACTGGCCCTGGGGATGAGCTCAAGCAGATTTTGAAGGTGATACTAAGTGAATCTTAGAGGAGGAGGCAAGATTGGGCCTGGCCATGGTAGAAGTTGGTGGGTATGGCAGGCACATGCCCCCCAAAAGGCCCCACCAAGAGAAAGCATGGCTCAAAGTCCCTTGTCACTTCAAAATACTTGACTTTGCTTTTAAGATCTCCATTACGAGGATGCATTTAATAATCGGTGATATGTCATAGTTTAATTGCGAGTATTTCTTTGCCTCAGTATTATTTAGTTAGAAGTATGTCTTACTATCCATAGTATCTTTGGTGCCTTTCATAGAGCTCACCGGAGATGGCAGGTCAGAGTTGGTGAAGCTTATGGCTTGAACCCAGCCAGGAAAAACCAGGAAGAACTTCACATGCTAGTTGACTTTGGCTTCAACCTTGGGGGAGAAGTTGGAAGACAGGTGGCCAGATTTGCCTTCCAGAAGGAGGACTTAGTAACAAGAGAGAAAGATTGCCAGAGAGACTATGCTCAGAAGTAGGGAGGTGGCTGCCATCACCCAGGGAAGCCATGATGGAGAGTATGAGTTGCCGCCACAGAATGGCACAGAACCAGCTGTGCAGTCTCTGCTTGTGCTGGGCGTGACTGATACCATTCGGTGGGACTGGATGCATGTGTTCCTCTTTCGTTAACACCATTATGCATGGGATCATCAACAGCCCACACAACCGCCTGGCTCCTGTTGCTTGGTTTTTCTATCTGACCAGCTGGAAAACTGGGTCATAAAATGTGTGTTTCATTAAAATATGCTTGTTTAGAGATCTCAGGGCAAAGAGTATCACCTGTTGCCACCTTCGTGGCCTTTAGTAATGAGGAGAGGAAAGTGTCCTCCTTCCTCAGTTCATGCTGCGTTTCGCAAAATCTGGGTTGACACAGGAAACCTTTGCCAAAAGGGGTCTCTTTGATACCTTAATTTCTAATCAAGGAGGCTTTCATTATTTTTGATTACACGAAAGCCATTGCCATCTACACTGCATCATTACTTTCATATAATTGTAGTCTTGTATAATTATATTACACACAATTGTGTTTTAGTTAATTGTATAATAAAGGATTGTGTTTAGTTTAGTGGGTAAATGGCATGTTTTTCTTGATTTACCAGACAAGTTTCCCTAACAGAAGGGAAACGTATGGCAAAGGGTCTTGCTTGACTCACTATTGATTAAGCTTGTAGTTAACATTTGTTGAAGACCCGCGGCCATTAGTAGGGCAGGTGGTTTCTGAGTTTTTGTGTTTTATTTGTAATGAGTCAATCAAAGTAAACTTGATTTCGGAATAAATGCAGTCTGCCATCAAAGAGCTTGAAGGCCTAGCTAGAGCAGGAGTGGAGAAGAGGTTGTAGTGGTCTTTCTTGTCTGTGCTTCTCTTTGAAAAGTCTATGAAGGACAGCCTGACATTCTTTCTTTTCTTCCCAGACTCCTTCCTAGCCCTTTCTAGTAACCTGCAGACACAGACTTCCTTCTTCCCGTCCCTAGCATTCCTCTCCTTTGGAGTACAACGGAATTCACCTTCTCATTTCTTGCTGCCTGCAGTGGTCTGCCCCACCCATTTCCAGGATCTTAGTGCCACTTATTGTGCATTAATCAGGTGTTTAACCAAGATAGTGTTTATACCAGACACTGACATGTTCCAGAATCTTCGGAACCTCCCCAGACAGGTGGCTACAGACTCTCATAGCTTCTGACCATTTTGAGCTTTTTAAAGAGGTGCTTTT
Organism: Ctenodactylus gundi; assembly: GCA_004027205.1. Lineage (NCBI taxonomy): Eukaryota > Metazoa > Chordata > Mammalia > Rodentia > Ctenodactylidae > Ctenodactylus > Ctenodactylus gundi. The sequence continues at coordinate 49,076 of PVKB01005239.1, forward strand.
GAGTGGCTAGAGGAATAGCACAATGCAATAGTCAAGCGCAAGGCCCTGAGTTTGATTCCTCAGCACCGCATAAGCCGGTTGTGGTGGCGCTTACCTATAACCCTAGCACTTCACATGCTAAAGCAAGAAAATAGCTGAGTTCAATGACACCTGTGCTGTATAGTTCAGGACTGGCCTGTGCTACAGATCAAGGGCTTGTCTCAAAAAGAAAAAAATGCCTTTGAGAAATAATTTTGAATAAAATCAAAAATGATCATGCCTGAGAGATTAAAGAATTTGAACCAATTTGCATGACAATAATGAGCAAATTACCAAATCTTAGACTGACAGTGGACCTTTCCCAGCAGACGTTACTCCCTCTCAATAGGCTTTGTATGCTCTAGGATGCAGTGTCTCTTTTATACCAGTAACACCTCCACCCTATACTTCAAGACCTTATATTTTCATGAGTTTTATCTTTTTACTTCCATGGACTTGAAATACACAAGCCATCATCAAAAGAAAAATCACTTTCAATAATTTTTTCATTCATTTCTGAGACCCGACAATGCCAAGCCTAGAGGGCAGGATCTAAGGAGGACCTCACTTTCAGGCTTATGCTGTGTTGTCTTTGCATTGACAGGAACCTAATTGTGAATGAAGACTTCTTAAATTTTGAGGCAAATTTGAGTGTGCTTTCATCAGAATCCCCAAGAGGGCTTTCCAAACCAAAACTTGCCATTTCTAACCAACTCCCCTCACCATGCTGATCACTCGGTTCAGCCCAGTGATCACAATTCCAGCTCCAATCCTCTGATCTAAAAATGTACAGTTGCCTGGTCAGGTAGGTACAGAAGGGAGGGAGGGGACTACCGCTCCCTCAACTCTAAGCATCTTTTTTTCTGGCCAGAATTTCATAGTCTCCAAAAATTTACCAGAGGATATCTTAATGTTTTTCTCTTTCCAAACAAACCATTGAAATCAGTCCAAGGCATTAAGTCCCATTATAAAGCAATGGTGATTAAAACAAAACAAAATGAAACAAACAAACCAAAAAATGGTACAGGCACAAAATCAGGCAAGTTGTTCAACAGAATAGAACTGAGGACTCAGAGACAACCCTAAGTACCCACAGCCATCTGATCTTCAACAAAGGGGCCAAAAAATTGCAGAATAGATGGCCTCTTTAATAAATAGTGCTGAAGAATGAACCTAGGCCTACATTTTTTACCCTCTTTTACCCATCTTTTAAACAAAATTGGTCAAAACCTTGATATTAAAATGGAAATGTTGAACCTGGTGTAAGAGAAAAATAGATAAAACACTCGAAGACATAAGTATAGGCAAGGACTTTCTCAACAGACCTACTGCATAAGAATAATGCCAAGAATCAACCAATGAAAAATCATGCCACTTATTCCTCAAACAGAGAGCCAATATCTAGGATATATAAAGAACTGAAAAAATACCTGAAAACTGAAAAATAAACTGAAAAAAATCAAATAAATAGAAGTGAGCAGTTGAAAAAGAGAGTTCTCAAAAGGAAAGTGTCAATGGCCAATAAACTCATAGAAAAACAGTCAGTTTATTTAGCATTTAGAGAAATACAAATCAAAACAACACTGATGTTCAATTTATCCCCAATAAGAATGGCTTTTATCAAGAGGTTGAAAACAACAAATGGAACTGAGGGTATAGCTCAGTGATTAGAGTGCCTGCCTAGGAAGCAGGGGGCAACGGGTTCCATCTCTAGCATCACATAATAGGTGGATGTAGTGGTATCCATCTGTAATTCCAGAACTTGGGATGATCTAGCAGGAGGATTGGGGTGAGTTCAAGGCCAACACGGGATACACAGTGAGTTCAGGACCAGCCTGGACTACAGAGTGAGATCCTATCTAAAAAAATGGGGGCGAGGAGAGGTCTGCTGAGCTTGTAGGAAAAAAAGAATTCTTCTGCATTCTTGGTGTGACAACAAGCTGATACATCCATTATAGAAAACAGTATAGATATTTCTTTAAAAATTAGGTATTTCATTTGACTTACTATAGCTCTTTGGGGGATCTTCCCAAAAGAATTAAAGTCATCATATGACAAATAATATTCACAGACATGTTTTATAGCAGCCCTACTCATAATAACTAAAGCCTAAAATGTCACTGATATGTACATGAACAGATGAAGAAAACGTGACATGCACACACACACTCACTCACACACACACACACACACACATATGCTACTCTGCCATAAAAAATGTAAATTTGAGCCATTTGTAGAAAAATGGATTATTTTGAGACTGTCATGTTTAGCAAAATGAATCAGACACAAAAGGTAAACACAGAAGGTTAAATAATTGTTACTCTAATATGAGAAATCAAAAGTATAAAAAGTAAAAGGGAACACAGAGAATAGATCAGTAGAGAAGGTGAGGGAATGTGAGAAGGGAGGGTGAGAGAGTAGGAAGGGGAGAGAGGAAGTGGCGGCAACAGAGCTGAGATATGTTTGTGCACCAGTTGCTCAAGTCAAATGTGACCGCTTTGGACATGAGTGTATATTAATGAGAGGAATTGTTCGCCAAGAAAAATCATTCCGAGTCTCTGTAGTGATCTAGTACTGAGTTTTCTTTCTCTGTAGGTTCCCCTATCTGTGTCAGCTCCTCCCTGCTTCCTCCTTTTAAAAAAGCATTTATGAAAACAGTAAATTCCTCACGAGCAGAAGTTATGGAGGATTCCAAATGGCCTAAAACAATTGTTTAGGTGGTTCTCATTCTCTAAAAACCTTTTCTTTACTTGATACTATTGGGGACAGCACTCAGAGATCTTCCAGCCTGGATTTTCCATAAGCAGAAATGGAAATCGCCTAGAAGGTGACAAAGTCCAGTGCTGAAGCAGAGGCTGCCCCACTCCTCATGCCTTGGCCTCCTAAGGAGACTTAAAAAAAAAAAACCCCAAAAAACTCTAGCATTTCACTTTATGTGAAGAGTGGATCACACTGGTGAGCAGGGCACTCAATTTCCTGCAGCCCAGTGAGTCGCGAGATGTAGCTACCCCCTCCCTCGCCATTTCTTCTTTTCCCAACAGCTTTTCTTTTTAAGACATGCATCTGCCCAACTCACTGGTCAAGATTCTTCTTATCGTCTTGGCTGAGGGTTCCTAGCGCTACAAACACTGAGATTGGGAAAGCATTCTGCTGGCTAACCTCCCGTAACAGGCGCCTGCTAACACCCACTCTTGTGTGGGAGTTTGTTAAAAACACTGGGTAATATAAAAAGATTACACTGTGGGGGCAATACATATGGTTTAGTTTCATCTCCAAAATCGAAAGCCTTTGCATTTGGTGCCAGAAAAGCCATAGCCAGGGCAATGCCCACACAATGTGAACTCCCCACTCTGAAATGAGAAATGTTGCAATACGATGTCCTCCCTGTCCTCCTGGGATGGGGCCAAAATTAAAACGGGATCAATTTTGCTTTTGTATTTTTCATTTTTGCTGTATGTTGTGGGGGAAAAGGAAAGGTTACATTTTGTGCAATAGTTACTAAGCAAATATTCTCTAAGTATTTCTTCATTTAATTTTCTGTACAGTTCAGCAAAGACCACCAAGTGATTCTTTAGGTGTGGCCCTAGGGCCAATAGCCCCGCAGCATTTACCGTTTGTTAGGAGAACAGATTTTCCTGTGTCCAAATGGACCTGCTGGGTCAGAAACTTGGGAGTAAGTACAATCCCAAGGTCAATAAGTCCTCCAGCTATTTCTGACACATACTTGAATTTGACAGCTACTAACTTGGACCACTGTTGCCAGTTACAAATGGAATGCCTAATGCTCAGAGAGGGTCAGTAGCTATCCAAGGTCATGCATTCAATAATTTGTGGGAGCCATGATTCCATTCCCCAGTCCATGTAAATATGGAGAGCCTTTTGTCAAGACCTCAAAAGGAAAGGAGGATGGGCTTGTGTGGTCGGAACAGGCAAAGGGGATGTTACAGAGGAAGTGAGGTTTCAGGAGGAATGTGAAGGTAGGGCTGGGTGCAGAGAGAAAGAGGGGGTTCCAAGCACTTCATAATGTGGGCAATGCATAGCTAGGACTGAGTGGGTCAGGTGTGGGACATGTGTTTACCTGCCCTGGAGGTTTGTATCAGCAGTTGTGAGTGATAAACTTCAGTCAGAGTTAGAAAGAGAACTTGCCAGCCCAGAAAATAGTCCCAACATTTGAGTAAGCGACTTTTTTCCCCCTTCAGTATCCGAGGTTGAACTCAGGGTCTCCACACTGAGCTATGCCCCTAGCTCATTTTATTTTGTGACAGAGTCGCTAAATTACTAAGGGCTGGAACTTACAATTCTAAATTAGCCTATTAGATGCTGGGATTACATCGCGTGTCACCACATCCATCCAGAAGCTGTATTGATAGCTAATGTTTAAATAATGCTTGCCATGGTGTAAAGCATCTGCATGTGTGCGTGTTTGTGTGTGTGTGTGTACTCCAGCAATGCTCAGAGGTAGGTAGTATCACTAACACCCTCTACACTGATAGAATTGAGACAGTGAAGAACCAATCAACTTGCCTGACACGTCGCACTACCTGTAAGTGAGAGAGCCTGGCTAGAAATCAAGGCTCCTGGTTGGAGAGTTTTGGCTTGGTCTTGCACGGTACTGCTTCTGACCTAGAAGGGGCTAAGGAACCTACATTCCTCTGAAGAACTATGAAGGAGAAATTGTTATATTGTTTACCATGTGTGAAAATCACAAAGTGATTACAGTTCTGTAATCTAAGCACTCTGTGAGGCTGTGGAGGAAGGATCAAACGTCAAAGCCAGCATGGGCAATTTAGGGACTTAGCAAGATGCTGATTCAAACTCAAAAATAAAAAGTGGATGGGGATGAAGTTTGGTGGGAAAGTTCTGGATTCAATCTGCAGGATCATAAAAAGAAAAAAAGTCACAAAATGGGCTGTAGTAAAGCAGGATGAGAGGGGATGGAGTGGGTAGAGTGGCTGGAGCACCTTGGAAGTCAGGGGTTGTGGCTTAGGGCTCTCATTGTCACGACCTTGTGGTAAGCACATGAAGAGACACCAGGACAGGTGCTGCTATTTGCTTCTGCACGTAGATTGACAAATAGTGGACCTAGAAAGACTAATTTGTGGAGGTGGAGTTTGACCTGATTTGGTACAGGTCATCTACCTAGGGCTCTCCAAAAGTATAGACTCACTTATCTGCTTCTGGGATGTCTTAACTCATCTCATACCTCCTTGCATGTCAGTAGGGAAGAGGGGTTTGAGAGGAATACAAACTTGAATTTGACTAAAACTGGTGCCTTTGAATGAATACAACTATGCGGCCATCAGCTTCATCTCTCACATCACTTGTTTTCACATGTCAGCTGGCTCATTATGTTGAAGAAACAGCACTTTTCCACCTGTGCTTGAGGAAGAGCCCAGAGACCTCTTTGATTCACAGAAAAACAGAGTACTGTCCACACAGGGCATGACATGTCATGTTGGCCTGTCAGGCAGTGCTGGGAATCTTTCCACACCAACTGAAAATTCCAAATGTGGATGATGAAGGAAACAAAAACAACAACAATATCCTGGGTGGATTGTCACAAACACCTCCAAATAAAAGAGTGTAACTCCAAGAGTTATTGCTTTGAGACTAAGACGTGATGTGCTCATTCAAGGAGCCCCAAGCAAACGAGTGCCCAAGTCTTCCAGTGCTTGGATCTATTCTGAGAAATACTGGCTGAAAATTTCAAATTTTAGACGGCACAGAAGCTAAGGAAACTTTTGCTTTAGGTGGAAGCATGAACAAAAACAAGATTATTTTAAATTCTCAAGCCACTTCTGCAAGGCAGAAAACATTTCTAAATTAATAATTAGGAGAAAGAGATTCTTCCTTATTGATTTCTTCACAGGATCAATATCTCAATAAGCCTTCATCCAGTACCCTGATAATGGTTTTTCATCCATTTTATATTCTCTGAAGGAGCCCTTTCTCCACAGCTAATGTCACATTCAGTTTTTCTCACCTACATTGGCTTACCATCATTGGGCCCTGAGAAAAAGCACCCGTATCCTTTTAGTGCTGTTTTTCTGTTTTGTAATCCAAAAGGAAACCCAGGTGGCCCATTGTGTCCACCATTTATAGTCACAATGTGAGGAGAAAAGGGGGGGTCAGTGCTTGGAGTCAGCGCCAGAGCTGGCCTAGCCCACAATGAAAAGTTGTCACTTGTTGCTGCAGTGGAAGCTAAATTTAAAATTAGGACTGTGCTATTTTTATTTTAAACTAAGGTCTCTTCTGGGAAGGTCAAGGAACTCTCAAGGGGCTTGGTGGGGTTTTATTGAGATGTGGACACAAAAGAACACACAGCCGGTTCATCTAGCTCTTTGTCACCAAGTTACTTAGTTTAACCCTCACAGTGCCCAGAGTGGGTACACTGCTCTCTGATTGGTGGAGGAAGAAACAGACATTAACATAACCTTAATAACTCTGCTCAAAACAGACTCACACTCCAAGTTTTGAGATGGTGAAGTGTGTTTACGTTTTAACCCAACTCTGGCCCATCCTTAACCTGTTTTTAATCTTGGCTCTTTTAACAGTCATTGCATGTAATTAGATGTTTTATAACTCTAAGCTTTGGAACAAAAGCCAAGTGATGTTGTTTCTTCATCCTTCTGGGAGTTCTGACAAGGACTGACTGAGGAGCAGACAGATGAAAGATTCTAAAGTTAAAAGCAAGAGAGACAAGAATGGCTGCGCCCTCTGCGTATTTGCAGGCCTGGTTTTAGAAATCCCATACATAAGCAGAAAAGGATGAGAACTCCTTTGAATAATTTACCTACAGATATAACCTATTTTTTATGTATTTTTGGACAAGTGATTAATGATTCCAGGTACATATCTGAAATCTTCCCTTGAGGTTTGGCATCATCTTAAAAAATTTTTTTCGACATGATTTACTAGGCCCAATATAGGGCCCTTTGTTTTTTGCCTAAGATTGGGATCTTACGTAGAACAAGCTGCTAATATCTCAACACATAGGAAATACAGAGCAAAACCTACAAATCTAAACTAGGTTCTTCAGAGACTGCAGAATAAGTTGGATTCTATGTGTCTTCATACTTTATAGTCTCTGAAGCCATGTGAAATCCATCACATCTAGAACACCCTGAACTTAAGTTAGACAGAATGTTAGAATCACCTCACTTCCTGCTCTAACCCATGCTGAAAAGACACAGTTTTGCCCAATAGTTAGGTAGGGGTTATTCCTCATTTCCTTATATCAAGAGAATCCCAGATGTAAACTATATTGTATGTATTATATGTCCAGCTGTACGTATCTGAGAGAGTATTCATGCCAGTCATCCATTCTTTCTGAGTGCCTGCTTAGGTGCCAGGCATATTTCTATGCCCTGGAAACCCAGGAGTGAGCAAAGGAAAGTCTTAGGTCTCAGAAAGATTGCCAGTGTCTCTTCCCTGCTCTGGCCTTTTTTTTTTTTTTTTTTTTCTGTCCCTGGACTAGACGTCTACTTCTACCCTTACAGACCATTGCTTCCTTTCTGTCCTGTGTTGGCCATGTCTCAGCCATTACAAGAGCTCAGGAGGAGCTGAGAGTGAGCTCTAAGCCTTGTGAGCCATCTGTCTTAGTTATTTTTCTTTGCTGTGAGTCAATACCCAACATCTACAAATTTAAGGGAGAAAAGGCTTATTTTTGCTCAGAGTTTAAGAAGGTCACAGTCATCTCAAGGTAGTCAGTAGCAATGGAAGTACATGACAAAAACAGAGGTAGAGGCAGCTCCCACAACATCACAAACAGGAAGCCAAGTCCTATCAAGTCCAGTCTCTCCCAGAGGAAAAAACTGTAACAATCTTTCTTCTTTCTCCTTTTTATACAGTTCAAGTCCCAATTGAGCCTCCCAAATCCAGGTGGGTGTTCTTCCCTCTTTCACTGGCCCACAGATCACTCACACTCTGATCCAGGCTGATTTCCAATTGCCTAATCTAGGCATAGTTCCTAAACCCTACTCTACATTTGGTTCCTAAACCCTAATTTAGATGTGTTTTCTGATAGTCTCAAATTGGCATAATCTCTCCAAGGTCACACCATTCCTTACTTTGGGAGGCTCTGTGGAAGGGCACAGATTTTGACAGATTAATCATGGAAAAATAAACATATTCCCAAGCATAATAAAGAGCACAAGCCAAAATGACTATTAAGAGAGAGCTGAGAGCAAAACATTTTTTTTTTATATTGGACAGAGAGGAGTGCACTAGAAAACAGGGATGTGGAAGTCACCATCATAAAACCTTCATGAGTTATCAAAGGTCATAGCAAATTTCCATCAGTGAATTTCTCAGATGTTTGTACCCTTTGCTTGTTTGTTTGTTTCATACTGGATATCCAACCCAGTGCCTTTACACTGAGCTGTATTCCTAACCAATTCTTAAATTTTATTTTGAGACAGAGTTTTACTAAGTCACTAAGTTACCCAGCCTGGGTCTGAACTTGTGACCTTGGCTCTTCAGTCTCCCAAAGTGCTGGGATTATAGGCCTGAAAGAGTTTTACACTTAGCAATGCTTTCTTCAAATCTTAGGAAAGCTCAGTGTTTTATCTATGTGTCTTCCACTAAAATCACTGTTTACTATGGGAGTTGTGAAGCGAAGATGTGAAAAAAATCCGTTTTCCTAAATGGAAAGAATTTTTCTAATTGCAATCAAAGCTAAAACCAAATTCCCATGTTTTCCCAAAACATGCAGGTACAGAGAATTGGTGTCTGCCATTAATACCATTTTCATTTTCTTCATCCATATCTGCCTGCTCCTTCCCTGGCAGCATGACTAAAAAGTTTGCCTTCTAGGATTCGGTTTCTAATATCATACAGACTACAGCCACACTTAGCAATGCACAAAGAAGTGCAAGTCCCCCTACTCGAACACACACCAGGGTAAAAGTGGGAGTGATGTTTTAGCTGGTAATCTGGTAAATCCCAATAGTCAGAAAGTGACAAGTGGCATACACACTTTAAAGAGTATTCTAGTTCCCATGGGTACTCATATTTAACTACAGCTCTGATGATTATTTGAGAAAACTCCCATGGGGAGCTGAGGGGTGGGGCACAGAAGAGACCATGAGGCTGGCAGGGATATGGGAAAATAGTAAGAACATACAAATTACTATGGTTTTCAGTGATATCAAATCATTCTACCACATCAGCAGCATCTGGGAAGTAGAGGAAAGCTAAGCATTGAGAACAAGGAAGATCTTGAGGGCCTCATAGCTCTAAAACCTAATTCTATGATGTATTTTTTCTCTAATCTATCTTTGACACAATTGTGCAGAGAGCTGCAAGAAGAGATCCCAAAGATAAGTTCTCACCTGTAAGAAAATGTCCATATGAGACTGCCTGGATCTCCGCATTGTAGTGAATTCATAACACAGCTTTTCTTGACAGAATTATCCTAAATGTAGAGTTCTTTTTTGGATCGGGACATAAAATAGCAGAGAGTTACTTTCTTAGACTCAATTTGCCTTCTCATACCTCTCTCTCTCTCTCTCTCTCTCTCTCTCTCTCTCTCTCTCTCTTCCCCAAATACATTTATTACCACAACTCTAGCTATTCTGAGCATTGGATGAGACAGGTCTTTTGCATGACTTCCAAAATGAAACGTTGAACACAAAGCCTCCATTTCTCTAGCAGGTACATTGCAGCCTCCCATGATCTTACCTCCGTCTTCTTACCCGTATTTATCTCCTACTGTATTAATCTGTCATTGCATTTCCATGTACTCACTGGGCATCTGCTACATCCCAGAATACCTACTAATGTCAGCCCCCGCCTTCAGCAAGCTCTGGAGCAAGAGAGCTACACACGGAAAAGGAACGCAGACGTTACCTACAGGGGAGTATGCAATATGGAGAATGTGTGGCTGCCGCTGAGGTGCACTCCAGCAGGCAAGCAGAATGGCCTTTCCAAAAGGAGACCAATGCCGAAGCACCCTGGCCCCACAAGGTGTGCCTGACCGCTCACACTGGACGTTTCCTCTTGAATGTCTCTGACACCTTGCTGCTGGATTTCACTCAGCTCCTAACCATCATCAGTACCTGAGTTCTGCCTTCCGTGAGAAAATCCTCAAAGCCAGCGATGCATTTGCTTAGGAGCAGGTGTCTTGAAAGGGCTTGTTGAATAACTCGAACACTTTGGCTTTCAGTGGCAGGGAATGAATTGCACAGGAAACACAGACAATTTGACAAACCTGCCAGTGTTAGATATAGAATTGCCTCAAGGTTTGGAATGAACTCGGGAATTCAGAACGTACATATATACACCTAAGACTCTAGGGACTGTTGTTCAAGATTTAAGAGTTAAAGCCTTTTACCTCTTTCTCATCTTGAAAACTTTCCAATGTTGTTCGGGCAAACAGTGCTCTGTTTGAATAGCAAGAATGTCTAATAAAAGTAAATGTGGGGCCAGCTGTCATCATTCACGTGGTGTTAAGTGCTCTTCTAAGAACTAGCTAGCAAGAATATTTCTGTTTATCAAGGCTATCATAAAATTAGACAAGTATACCATAGCCATGCATTTGAGCAGTGTAATCTATAAATAATGGAGCAGAATGAAGCACACAAGTGCATTATGCTTATTACAACCTTATGCTTTAAGGAAAAGATGCGGCAACTCTGCAATAGAAGACTAGGCTGAAGAGAAGGGAGTGCAGACAAGTACACAAACATCTGGTGACTGTCGCAAGGTGTCAGCCGTCTTCTAGCAATAAGATGTACAGAGAGAGCCCTTTGGTCTCGCAACACTTCTAAACAGCTGCCAGCGGCGGAGGTGGGAAATACTGTGTTTACCGGACAGGAGTGGGACTAAAAATTGCTATTGAAGTTGTCAGTGTGTCTGTGTCCTTATCTGCTGTTTATTCAAAATTGAAGTCACTGAAGAAGAAAAGATTCCACACAACCGCAGGAAGCAGTGTTTGAATCTTATGCAGACTTTTTTCCCCCAAAAGTACCTGGCAGAGCCTTAAAAAAATTGGTGTTATTCATTAGCTGCATCTAACTCTCTGGTGTCTTCTAACATAGAAGCCGCTTCCCATTTCTGCCAACTGGCACCTAAAGCTTTCATTGAGAACAAGGGAGAGGAGAAAAGGTAGGAGACAAGTTTTGTCTTCTGCTTTGAACCTTCCTCATTTCTACACTTGGCTTTATCTTATGTCACATAAACTTAGTAAAATAAAAAATGGACTAGGACCATGCTAGGGGATATTTCTCTAGTAATTATTATATTCATGGGTACAGAGAACAGTATTAAAATATACAAACAAACTGTTCTCATTATACAAAGGAGAGAACTTGGGCTTGCAAATGTTAAATTACTTTCTCAATATTATATAGGCAGCAAATATTTTAGAAATTAACAGATAGCCAGGTCTGATGATGCAGAACCGTAATCCCAGCACTGTGGGAGGCTGAAGTGGAGGATAGTGAGATCAAGCCCAGCCTGGACAAGAGTCATGAAACTTTGTCTCAAAATAAAATAAAAATGTGCTGACGATAAAGTTCAGTGTGAAGGCTCTACGCTCAATTCCCAGTACATCACACACACATATGCAGACATACATGCACACACACACACACACACACACACACACATACACAAAGATCCTCTAAAAACTTGGAAATCTAAAAATTAAGCATTCTTGTACTTAGCAAGTTGAGCTAAGTATCTAATCAGTCTTCACAGACCGCTTTTCAGATACAGGGTTGTATGCACTGGAAGCTGAAATGTGCCTGGATCAAAGCAAATATTTCCAAAGGAAGAGTGTGCCAAATAGAAACAGGTTGGTAAGAAACAGAACAAGGAGAAGCAAGTGCATAGAGGTGGTTGTAGCTTAAGAACTAAATGAGGGCTTTTTGAAGTATGAGACAATGAAATAATTCCATTCTCGGCCCACCAACAAATACAGAATGGGAGAATTGGCATCTGCTGCACAATTTCACGCTCCCTCCCATGCCCCTGAGAGCAGAGTGGATGGGAAAATCTTTGCTACACATTGGATGGAACTTATCCAAGGAAGTAATGCAAATATTTTCTTAAGCAAAGCAAGTCCTATTGGTCTAGTCCCACCATCATGCAATGGAACTCAGTGTGATGACGGAAGTTCTCTCTCACGCTGTGCACTGGCCCTTCTCTGAGGGTTACTGAAATCCTAAGATGGCTACTGGGGCTGTGGAGCTGAATTTTAGTTCCGTTCAATGTTATCAAATTTAGATTTAGGTTGGTATTAACTTCAAAAATTATTCAATATCTTTGCAATTCCATGAAGCTCCTTTGAAAGAAGAAAACATACTGGAGAATCTGGTAACATATTGGGCCCTTATAATTTTTGAACTTTCTGACTTGAAACTTCAGTATCTTGTGGCAGTCCTCTGTGAGATTTGGTTGGGTAGATTGTAATCCTGGTGACTGATGATCCTGGAACTCTGGCAAGGGTAAATTTCAGGATTTGTCAGGTAATTTCTACATGGATGGATTTTGTGACAAGATGAGGGCCACTTCATGGGATTCCCTACAGCCAACCAGATGGCTTCATCTGAGGTTTTGTACTAGCACCAGTGATTTCACAGAATAAATGTGTCGGTCTGCAAATTGTTTAATACTAGTCAAGAGACAAAGTAATCTCAAAATTTGACATCAACCATTTGGGCTATTAGCTTGATGTTTTAGAGTGTTTGAAAATGTATTTTAAAATGCAGTTTTTTTAGATGTCAGGACCTTAGGTATTCTGATTAAGTTCATCTGGAGTGAAGAATCGGAATCTGAATTTCATCTAACACCCCGGGATACTTGTGCATTGATCTTTCAACAAAGTGAGAAAAAAGTGAGTCATCAGTCTAAACAGACATTTCTTTATCTAAAACTCATTATAATATAGTCTCGTCCAAATTTTTTTTTCCACACAGAGGAGAACTAGACTCCTAGTTCTGCCAAGTACTAATGTTATTCTGTGGAAATTATTTGTTTGTTTAAACAAGATTAAGAGATGCTGTGTAAGAAAACATCGATATTTTTCTTCAGAATTTTTATATGTGTGTGTGAGGGAGAGAGAGAGAGAGAGAGAGAGAGAGAGAGAGAGAGAGAGAGAGAGAGAGAGAGAGAGAGAGAGATAACAAGAGAGAGGACACGCCTGAGCATGCTTGGACTCACATGCTTACATAAGTAGTTCAAGGGAGTATTGTGCTTTAGATGTGTAATGTTCCCTGACAGCTTTATGTATTTAGAAGGTAACTGCACCAAGTGGACTAGTCCGTTGTGATTTCCTGTGCTGCTAGGAAATGGCGTCTGGTTGGAAGGATGGATGGGTGGGGCATGGCCTGGAAAGGTGTTCACTTATGCCTGACTGTGCCCTTCCAGCTTTTTACTTCCTTTCTTCAATGCCATGAGCTGCTCTCCTTCTAGGCCAGGCCCTTCCACCACTGGGGCTGACTATATACCGATGGACTGACACAGACCTTTGAGCTATCAGCTAAAGTAAACCTCTCCTTCTTTAAATTGTGAGTACTGGGTATTGTGTTTCATCCATGAAGTGACTGAGACTGCGGGTAACTTGCAGAAGAGAGTTGATAAATTCACACCCCTTGTCAATATATCATACTTTTGGAAATCCTACACTTAAAAAAAAAAAAACCCTGCCCTGGAATTCATAAAGAATTCATGTGAAGAACCAGAATGATTTTGTTTGTTCATTGTTGACAGAGGGGTACTGACTTAGAGAAAGAGCCAGTATTATAGACCAAGAAGCTTTCAGAAGTAGCACTAGAGACCTGTAGGGGCAAGGTCTTCAAATTCTCCTTGAAAGTGGTTGCTTTTGCTTATTTTTTCTCTAGTGTAGGGGATTTTTAAAAATTTTCTTTAATCTCTGATTTGCAGTCTGCCTTTGTAACTTGTAAGATCTTAAGTGAGCCTCTTATTCCTAGAGATATTGACAATGACATTTGTTGTATTAGTTTGGGTTTATTCAAAAGGCAGAATTTATAGAAATAATAACAAAAAGGGTCTACTCAGAGGGTTCATAAATCTGAGGATAGACATAGTCCAAGATGGCAGCCCGCTCGTGTGAGAGCTGGAGTGTCCAATGGCTGCTCAGCCACAAGATAGCACACCCGTTCAGGACTGAAGGACAGCTAGTGAGAGTCTGCTGCAGATCTCAGTTGTTGGAAGAACAAAGGCGAAGACTGGAGGCAGAAGATCTGCGGCTGAATATCAGCAAGGAGCCGACAGGTGCTAGTCAAGACTGTTATGACGATCTGCACTGTGTAGCACATTGGTGTCTGTAGACAATTGCAAAGGTCAAAGCTTCCCAGAGGAAGAAGCTGCAGCAATCATTCTTGTGCCTTGCTTTTATACAGCTCAAGTTCCCAGTTGGGCCTCTCACATTTTGGTGGGTGTTTTCCCCTCATCTGCTGGCCCACTCACACTAATCCAGACTGGTTCCCAACTGCCTAAATTAGGCCTGGTTCCCAAACCCGAGTCCAGGAGTGGTTTCCGATTGCCTCAAATTGACAGAATTTCTCCAAAGATCACACTTGTTTTAGAAGGCTGTTTGATCGATTAGTTGAAGTGATCATGATAGATTTGGATTCAGTTAACCTCATGGAGTCTAGAGTTTAATGTATAGTGGAGACATTTGCCTTATTTTATATGCATACGTATTCTGGAGAATGAAGCAAAAAAATAAATAAAAGGATGAAAGAAAATTTCCCCCATATTTGGCGTCAGGGATGGTGGTGTCAGTCAGACAGTACATAGACCCCAGGCAATGTTTGGGCTCAGTGGGGAAGATTGCAGTGAATGAGAAAGATCACGGTGACATCTGCCACACAAACAAGACCCAGATGAGCTCCGGCTTTATTTTTTTCATAGTACTCGCTATGAAAACAAAACAAAAACAATTAGTGATCACTGCTTTCACCTAAAAACTATCACACAGAATTCAGTGCCATCTGAGTAAAAATACAATTGATGCACACTTGAGGACCGAACTTTGTGGTATGCATCATTGATTTTGAGAATCTGTTTTTGTTCAGTTGAGCCTAAAATGAATTTTTATATGAATGTGAGAGGCAGTGGCGGCAGGGGTATGAGCCCTGGGTACGCAGGGCATGTGGGAGGCCCTTTCAAGGCTAGCTATAATTTTGCCTATTCAGGAATCTGGGATTGCTCCCTTTCCACCACATGCTCTCTAGGAGTTTTGTGTTCTCATGTAATATCACGCTCTAATCTGAGTGGCCTCTTTATCCACCCAGGACAAAACTGGCTTATTGGAGATGCTCAAATTTAAGATCAGAGTGGGGCTCTTTTCTAGTAGTGGATACCTCAAGCTATAGAACTCAGCAGTTGACAACTATATTTACTACAAGACAAAAATCTTGGAAATTGGAGAGTAAGTACAATCCACCACAAGAAAGAGCAAAGTCCAGGGAGCTGTGAGTCCCTGGAGAGGCATGAACCCCTTGCCCAGGCAGGGCCCAAGACTCTAGGTTCAGAGTGTTTTGAGGTTCATCTACAACCTATCGTTCTATTGTTGATAATTGTCAGTCTTTGCTTGAATTTTGCGAGCCCATGTCTCTTTCTTTTCCTAAAATGTTTAAAATTAGGTTATGAACATTTCCAGCTAAAGTTTTTGTTAATATGAGATGTATTAGGCTACATTTTTCACTTTCGTAAATTAATCCCTAAAGAATCTAAACAGTGAGAATGAAAAAATACTGTTGTGGGAAGAGAGTAGCTACTATTGGTCTTTCTGTTTATATTCTCCATAATCTCCATGTGTAAGAGCCACAAATTTTAGTTAAAATTGAACTGTAAGCCTATTCTGGGGACTGATACAAAGTAAGGAGCCAAAGGAGCTATTGGCTGGCTGTGCTTGAAACCATCATCAACCATCCATGGCCATCAGCAGCTTCATCTCTGGGCAGTGCGTTGCTGGCTGTCTTAGGTCTTTGCCATTTCTTTTCAATCCTGGGGTAGATTTACACCAAAACAAGACCGTTTTGTTAGTCCAGATCAACCAGGAAGCCAGGTTTGCTTCCTCCAGTGTGTGAAACTTCAGTGAGCAAAGACAAAGTCTGAACTTTCTTAGCAGTTTATGTGGGTAATAACAGAAAATAGAAATGTGCTAAGCTGAGTTTAGTAAGGTGCACACCAGTCTCCATATATTTTCATGAATTGAGAGAGTAAAACCATATCAGTTAAAAAAAGAAAAACCAGTTTATGTCTTTTTTACAAGACAATACAAGGAAAATGGCAATAATAATATGTCACAATTTATGACAAGGACATCAAGAAATATTAAGTACTTTAAGTCTCTTAGATATCTCTGTTTGAAGTAGACAGCTTTACCAGCTGAACGAGGAGGTGAATCAACTCGTATGTATTGGGTAAGAAGAATGGGTGCAGTGAGTAGAAAAAACAGTTGATGAATCATTTACAGAGTCAAAAAGACTTGGAACTTACATAATGACTGACGAAAGTGGCATAGAATACAGATGGATACAAAGCAAAATCATAAGGCAGAATGCTTTCTTTTTGATCATCTTTTTGGTAGGCAGATTTAAACAGAGGGGAGCTTGGTTCTATACACCTCCTTTGCAATTGTTCGATTTGTGCAATGCTAAAGTGGTAGCTTGACACCAAGACCACGGGCCCGACAAGGCTCTGGTTAATAGTGCAGGAAGAGAATGAACTCCTGCATTCCTACAGTAATGAGTTCACACTTGGTCTACAAGATTCTATTTAATTATCACAATCATTTGGTTTTTATCTTGAGTGTGTAAAAGAGGAAACAAGTTGAGAAGACATAAATAATTTAGAATAGTATCTTATTAGAAAGTGGTAACATTGGGTTTTGGACAAGGATCTCTCACTTGATGCCTTAGTTTTTTGGATGTACCCTGTCACCTCTGTGAAAGCCCAAGCTATACCTCAACTGGAACACAAGAGGACAGTTCCAGAATGACCATCACTTACCACTCTGAAGTTTTCTGTGGTTGGGTCCTAATCTTCGGGTTCTCAAAATCCAACTCCATTTTACTCAAATATATGACCTTAAATAGGGAAATACCAAGAACCTTGAATCCTTTGGTTTCTTAAGATTGGATTAAAATTCTGAGCCAACAGGGCCCTGCTGGTGTCTGTTCACTGCACCCACAGTTTCTAGAGGCCATGGCCATGACCAGAGCATCAAGGCCAGTCTGGACAGAGCCAGTTTCCCCTAGAAAAGAAATCTAAGATAACTCTGTGTAATAAAACCTGGAGGGAAGTTGCTGAGCCCAAGTGCAACCATGGCCTCTTGGCTCCTATTAGATGAATGAATTTAACATTTTTGTTAATACAATAAAATCTTTTTATTCTGACAAAAAGTTTTAAGTCTATCCATAGCAGGTAAAGATTATATTTGAAGATTGAATTAAATACACTTGAATTCGGTCTGGGAAAATAATGATGTCCCTTGACCCTCTTTCCCAGGGGTGGGAGAGCAGTGCCACAGGTGAAAGTTGTACTTTTGACTCAGCACCTGTTTGATGCGGTTGTATTTTTTTGTTTGCTAAATATTGAGAAAATCTTGATTCATGCAGACAATTAGCTACTCAGTGATAAAAGCTTCCAATAGCAGATATTTTTTTTTTTTCAGTTGGAGTGATCCAGAAGTCAGTGAGCAGAAATTCACATCAACACAAAAGGAGAGTAGAAATTTCCTTTCATCTAGATTTTCAGACTTTACCTAAGTCCAAAATGAACATATTGCCAGTCCATTACGCTAAGATCTGATACACACTGTGTTTGAAAACTAAATTACTTATTTAAAATGCATAGAATAATTAGAAGTATTTGCAAAAAGGTCACTAACAAGAAGAAAAAATAAAACCCAACAAATTACAAGTGCCCCACGCTGTCTCTAGGGATTAGTTAGTATTATCTAGACGTACACATCTCCATCAGCTCTTTGTGGGAAACTCCCAGCTGCGGCATTCTGTGGAAACTTTTTTTTTTTTTTTTTTTTGAGACAGTTTGCTCTGCAGCCCCGGCTGGTCCTGAACTCGCTAAGGAGCCCAGGTTGGCCTTGAACTCACAGCAATTCTTCCAACTCAGCCTCCCTCCCGAGTGCTGGGATTACAGGCATGCACCACCACACCTGGCTTATTTGGTGCCGGGAAATAGAACTTGGGTACTTAGTGCTTGACTTGGCACTTGCTAAGCAAGCACTCTAACTGCTGAGCCATTCCTCCAGCCTCGCGGAAACTTTTTACAAAAGAAAACTCTCAGCTTTGCGTTCCTCAGACCTGCTCTATTAAGATCTTCGTTTTAACAATAGTTTGAAAATCACTGAGCCAAATTATGTAATAATCCCCATTCGTAGTGGGATCTGAGCAATCTAAAATTTAAGAGTAAAAACACCTTAGCAATCTGGAAAGCCCTGTCATCTGTATATTTTTGGGCCCCAGTATTCCAACTGAAGCACCCTCTCCTGGATGCTAATCAAAGTCATCTATTTGCAAGGAACACAAGACCCTCTGCTTATTCCATGTGACATAGAGCGACTGGACCAAACTTCTTTTTTTAGGAAAGCCAGAGCTTCTCTGGAAATTCTGTGATGTACTTCTATCCTGATGGGCATTTTTAGGCCACCGAGATAAATGGAGAGATTAGAGACATTGAAATCTCTCCTGTAGTCAGAGTGCCCAGACCAGACTAGTCGGCAGCTGTCTTTGTAAATGTTTTGGTGCACACCAGTCATGATTGGATGAAAAGGAGATATTTCTCTATTCCTAAGGTCTCAAAATTTCACAGCCTTGGGTTGCTAATTTTGTAACAGTATTAGAATACTGGAATAGAGAATTCTAGCAAATTCTTGATTGTGAAGTTTCTCTGCTATGAAGAGCTGGGCATTATATCACCGGGTGTACCAACTCATTCTGAGCTGAGTTGCAAAGAGGTAGAGGGAGATGCCTGCGGCGGGAGCACAGGCCTGTTACTGGGCATTGCAGTCCCTTTGCCACCAGCGTTTCTCTGTTACCTGGGGATCCTCTCTGCAGTGACCCACAATTGACTCCCTGCTGTGCACTAGACCCTGCAAAAATTAGGACACTGACTTCTGACACTCTTCTTTTTTATTCACTTAATTCTTTAATGTCTACATCTGCTGTAATTACAACAAATTTCAACTATAATGAAGATCCAACAGAGGGACCCCACAATGGGATTAATGTGATTGTTAGTACGGAGATGCATAGAAATAGGTTCCAGAAGCTTTTAGGACAGCTGTCTGACCAAAGCAAGATCAATGCAGCCGGCTGCTATGAAAGCAAGCAGACAAAGGAACGCAACCTAGCTGATTTTTAATGTATGAGCTTCGTTAAACAGCTCGCATTAGTCAGCTTGCACGTTGAGACTATTGAAATGTTTTGTTCTTCTGTCTCTAAGGAAAGCACATACAATTGAAACTGACCTTCAAGTGTGTGAAGAAGGGAGGGGAATTCCTAAAAAGGGAGGCGTGGAGCGCAAATAATACCTTCAGATTCAGTTACAAAGATGTGGTTATGAAGCTCTGGGAATTCCAGAAGACTGTCGATAGGTATTCTATTCATTTCAGTCTGTTAGGGGAAATGTGCAAGGGGGACATTCGCCAGTGAGGAAAAAAAATGTTTCCATCTGTTGCTATATAAGTACACTGAGTATATTTCGAGGCTGATCTATCTTTTAACAAATGACTTCCTCTAGGTGTGTTCAAGATGGGGAGGATTGTTTCGGTGAAAAGGGTTGTGATTGAATCGGGTATACATCTAAATGGCAGCTATGGGAAGACAGTTACCCAGGTACATACATTTAGCCACTATGCTTACGTCTTTAGACAGAGGACCTGTTCTCTTTATTTTTTACAAGTGACTTTTAAACATTTACACAGGTCGATAGATAGCTATAATGAATGGCGATCATTAGAAGGGTACTACCAGGCGGGCTTTGTGCCAAAGGATCAGAGGCCCCACTGGTTTAATTATATTCTCCAAGATGAGCGAGGGATGCAGAGAATGTTTGTGCATCCACGGGGTCATATGGAGTCCGTGAGTTGACACCATAAGGATCTCAGGGGGTCTCAGGGCCCTGCGTGCCTCTATAGTCGCCATGGGAACCGAGCCAAGCTGTGCCCTCGGATGTGCTGGTCCTTGTCACACAGTTCAGTGCCACCTCTCCCAACCACCATCTCCTCTTCAATTCTCTGGACGTTTTCTGCTGTCCAGCTGGCCTAGTCCCCAGGCTGAGCTGGTGTGTTCAGATGGATGGATTCCACCTGCTGTTTCCCCCTGCTGATGTCTAACAGCAAAATACAATACATGCGTGTAGGTAGGCACACACTGTACACCGATGCTGCAGCTAAGGACAGACTGCTGCAGGTGTGACGGTCCCATCAGATCAGATAGCCAGGGGATCCGAGTCATTTTAGTTTAAGTCCATTCTATAATGCTCATATAGCACATTCATCCAAAGCTGAGTCTTTCAGAACTATCATCAGTTTCAGGCTATGTATGACCACGGGTATGTATTTCTTCTGGGGCTTCTTCTAAAAAGCATGAGAAACACAGAAATACATAAAATTGAGGTGGCAACTTCTATCTACACAGTTAACCACTATTAACAGAAGACAAATGCACTTTTTCATTTCAAATGTCTTCATATAAAAGAAGAATAATAGCATCAAAACTTACACATGTTACTCTGCAGTGGCTTTTTCTATGTAGGGATGCATAATACATTGAGGGAATGTCCATTACCCTTACTTAGAGATGGACCCATCCCTTTCTGGTGCCTCATAGCATTCCCTAGTGTGAGAGGTCTTTTTTTACATTGCTGTCACTAAATATCCAACATTCACAATTTAGGGAAGCAAAGTTCTACTTTAGTTCAAAGTTTCAGAAGGTCACAGTCAATTCATAGACAGTTGGCCAAAGTGGAAGCATATGGAGAAGGCTTCACAGCTGGAGGAGAGCTTCTCCTGGCACAGTAACAGGAAGCCATGTCAAGCCAGAAGGGGAAGCTAGCACAAGCCCATCCAGATCCTGTGCCAGTGATCCAGCACTTCCGGGTCAGGCCTAAGTCTTCTGCCCCTTCAGGGCTAAGCCTCAGCAATGCCCTTCCTCCAGGTCACAGGCCCAACAATGTGCCACGGCCCGCCGTCTTCTACATACCTGTAATCCACCCATCCAGACTAGGCCCCATCTCCTAACAGCACCTGGTTTCACAGATAATCCATAACATCCAAATTCACGGGGCTTTTGGGGGAACTACACATCCAAATCATAGAAAGTTTAGTTATTTCTACATTCCCAAAATGCTAAGTGATAGTTCCAGAGTATTTTCAATAACTTTATGAATGGCTTTGTATATATGAGCAAATATTTCTGTGGCGTTAAGTTGAGAAGTGAAATTCTGTAAGAGGTCAAATTTCTTAAAATCGCAAAAGTTTGCTTAGGTCATGTCACTACGTCAGCGATGATGGCCTTCTCACGCTGGTGGAATGCAGTGCAATGTGAGACAAGGCGCCTGCCACGGCCACGAGGCAGGTGCGCAGTCACAATGCACAGGGAGGCCTGGGTCCAAAGCTCAGAGGTCACAGCACTCGCCTAGCAAGCGCGAGGCCCTGGGTTCATTCCCCGGCACCACATTAGCGGAGTGTCCTAGCACAAGCCTGTAACCCCAGCACTTGGGAAACGGAGGCAGGAGGATCACCGAATGTTCAAAGTCAGCCCTGGCTACATAGTAAATTCAGGATTAGTTCGGACTACAGAATGAGACCCCACCTCAAAATAAATCAGTAAATAAAGCACAAATTACAAATAAATAACAAATGATACATAATAAATAAAAACAAAAATATACCAAGAGAAATGATACAAACAGCATGAGGTATCTTTTTTGCTACAACAATTAAAAATTAAGAGAAACAAAATAAAATTCACAATTCCAGGTTTGAGAAAAAAGGTTCATCTGAGTTCTGCTTAGGAGAGTTTAGGAAGTTAGGAGTATAATTTAGCTAACAGATTAAACTGAACACTTGCAGTTTACATTTAAAAAAAAAAAAAAGCACTGAGTAGTGTTTGGGCTGCCCAGATGGAAATGACTTTCCGGGTTAGGGTCTCCAGCACTGTGCAAACCTGACAGAGGTGGTGGTGTTCCTCAAGGACAGAGAGGAGGACTTGGAACGACCTGGCAGTGAAGGCAGCTGATAGTGGGACCTACAGAGGGCGGCTTGTGCACTGAGAGTGGTAATAAGGTTTAACTTTGGTTTATTAAATGTGATATCGAATTTCTTTAAGTTACAAATACAAAAGCCTGCTTGCTTCCTTTCTTTTTAAATTCAACTTAAAAAATATTTCTAAGTGTGGCAGATTTTAGCAGCCAAGTATAAATGATTTTTGAAATTGTTTAATGCCATTTATTGATTTAGTTGAGTACATACAAATATTTTAAAATAGATTTTGCTTACTTTACAAATTCTTCAATTTACTGTATTAACAAAGAGAAGGCCATAAATTCTTAAAAAGCCTTAAACATCCAGAAAATGATTTTTTAATTTTAGTGAGCTTAATTTGTAGAGTTTATAGTCTGTATTTGTTACTGCACACATTCTAAATAGAAGTTTACAAAGATCTTACTCGAACAGGTGAATATTTTTTAAAAATTATAAATGCAAAATGTGTTTATTTTCAAATTGCCATTCGAATCTTCATGTAAGGGGGAAAAAGATCTTGGCAAGCCAATTCAGATAGTCACTGGTGGCAGGGGCATTCCTACAAAGAAAGAAGTATTGTACATTCTTTGTTGCACTTAATATACAAAATAAAAAATGAAAAACACGATGATTATCATTTGATGGAAGTTTGCTTAAGGTCGCATGCTGGAGGGCACCCACAGCTGGCTGCCCACGAAGGCCTGCATTGAAATGGGAAAGCTGAAACCTGAATTCATTTTGATCAGTTTCATGGACGTTCAGAAATTCCTTTATCTTTCTGTATTTGTGAAATGACACAACTCTTTCTCCCCATAATCATTACTTGACATGTTGGTGATGATTTTCACTAGACTTGGGGGATTGGTGCATCTGCTTGTTCTACGTCATTGTTTTTACTTCCCCCTGTTCTCCCTCGCTTCTCTCTGAGATTCCTTCTCCATCTTCATAAAATTGACCTCATTCTTTCCCAGCTTCGTTCTTCGATTTTGTTCTGCACTTGATTGTGGGTTTCTCATATAGTGAACAGAGTGTGATGATACATAATATTGTGTGTCTGATTTACTTTGCTAAGCAATATGCTCTCAGGGTGCACTTATTTTCCAATAGATGCTTCAAATTTATCTTTCTTTATGGCAGAGTAATACTCCATTGTGTGTGTGTGTATGCGTGTGTGTGTGTGTGTGTGTGTGTGTGTGTGTGTCTAATTTTCTGTATCTGCTTGTTCATTGGTGGGAACATAGGCTACCTCCAAGATTTAGCTATTATAATAATTCTTAAAGTTATTTTAAGTGGCATAGCCTGGTCTGTGATGATAACATATGCAGTCCTTTAATCAAAAACAGGATAAGCCTAAACTTCTTTACATTAATATTTAAGGACAAGGCAGTAACCACGTTAACTCGGATATGTTAAAATCCTAAAATGTGTGCCACCTGAAAGAAAGTAAAATTTAAGAGCAGGTTGAGGCCAGTGAAGAGGGAGTGAAAATAAAGTTGAAAATTCTTTCTACCTAGAAAATGTATAAAATGAATTGCATATTGTGCTAGTTACTAAATTTATATTTCATTACCCAATGCACAGGTGTCCAACCTTTTGGCTTGCCTGGGTCACACTGAATGAAGAGAGGTGATTGGCTGGGGCTGTACATAAAGTATATATTTTCTATACCACAGGTGCTAAAAAATATTTCAACATGTTAAAATAGTACAAGCCCAAATTTAGTAATTAAGAAAATTTGCATGTTAATTTGATAACAATAAATGCCTGTCTTCTCAGGTATGCACACATGTAGGTAGTTTGAGATACTGTTATCAGTAGTCACTGTATTTTACTTAGTGAGTAATGCAAGTACACATCATGGCTGGTGTACTCGGGTTTCATTTGATACACGTGGGTTTAGATTGGACTGATTTGTGTGCTGGGTGCAGGCTGTAGAGTCCACACTGCACTCTGTCCTTCCCCACATGGTGTTCTGTTGCCCCGTACCCAGTCTCCCCTCCAGAGCCACACAATCAATTCATGAAAATTATCAGTAAAAATCATTAATAGGGTTAAAAGTTTATAAGTTTGTGGAGCAGCATTACTAGCTGTCTAGGGCCATATCTTTCCTTGAAGCTAAGGCTTGGATGTACCCGCATTACAAAGTCTGTTCTTGAGAACCAGGCAGTTAAGTTCTCCCTTTTCCCATGCCCCCCCAAAAATCCCAGTGTTTTAAGAAAGTTTACAAATTTGTGTTAAGCAGTATTCAAAGCCATCTTAGGCCATGTGTAGTCCATGGGATATGGGTTGGACATGCCTAATCTGTTATATCTAATTTTCAATTTCTACTTAATTCATGGGTTTTGTTGTTAACATCCTTTTCTTACCAAAAATATCTATAAAAAATACAAGCTGATAACTTCGTGTTCATTGCCTCTGCCTGGGAGCAGTGGTCAACCTAGGCAAAGCCTGGCACCTCCCACCTCAGCAGAAGCAAGGCTCTAGGGTGTAGGCTTCGAGCTTACCTTTAAGGAGGCCATATTCTGAGCCTGGTGGAGAAAGGGAGTTGCTCAGAGGCTCAAGGTGTAGAATCCCATCCAGATAACCAAACTCACCTTCCTCTCTCTCTCTCACTTCCTACTTGGGCAAGTGATTTACACTCATCTAATCTGTTCTTCAAATAGAGCAGAAAAAATAATACTGTTTAAACCACAAAGCAGATGTCATTGTGAACACATGCCAATGTTTTATTTTAAGTTTACTGGCAACAGTAAGCCTTTGAGAAGGCCAAGATCAAATTGTCTCAGGGGGGATATTTTTAGGAGACGAGACAGAAGAAAGATGGGTTAAAAATTATTAGAAGAGTCGGGTTATTCATCTTGGAATGTCTGGCTAAAGATAATAAGAGTCAAGACAAACTAAATGAATAAATCAGATTTCTTAGCAGACATCTCATGTGCTGGAAATCTATCAAAAAACTGTGATCAAATTCCAACAAAAATGCTGGATATTTCTCATCGGAGCTCTAAGTTGTGCTCTGCTTCCGATCCAGTCTGGGGACAATGATCTAAGTGCTTCAGTGACAAAGCTGTGAGAGCCCAGCAACTCAGCTCAGCAGCCGCAGCAATCAAAAGTGAATGCATCATTTAGCCGCGTCCCCAAACAGCCACAAAGGAGGAGCCAACCCACCATCACCATCTTACTTCTCAGAAGCTCCCGACCGTTCCCTCTCTAATTGCTCCTCACCTATGGCTAAGCCGAAGTATCTCTTTTTGGTGTCATTCTTATCCCACTTCTGAGAAAACAGCAGCAACAGCAACAGATTGGGGCACTTTGCGTCCGACTCGGTTCTTGGTGTGCAACTCAGGGCAAAAATTAACAAGTTAGTGGAAGCTAATTAGACCACAGTGAAACCTCAAGGTCTAGTTAAAAGAGGGTGCCTTCATTGGGCTGTTGCTCCTGGTGGTGCTCTTGACTTCATTCTAGTGATAAACCATTCACTGAGTGCCTGTTAACAACGTTGGGCATGTCCAAGAATGAATTAAACAGGTTTTTGTTATCATAATGACACAGACTACTTATGAAGAAAACAAGGATTGTTTAACTCACAGGTTTGGAAACTGAGAGTGCAAATAGCTTCATATTGGTTCAATGAGGCCACCTGGATGGCAATGACAGGAGCTTGTGGGGGAGCCAGTGAGTGACCACAACTGCAATTGGGAGCTTACTGGGCTTGCTGCTATTGTAACAACGCTCATGAGCATTCGAGAGATCCCATGAGAACTGCCTTCAGAGAGCATGGCCCAGACATCTGGGCCAAGACAGGATCTAACCACCTCCCGCTAGGTCCCAACACTTAGACAGATTGCACCAGCTCCTAAATGCACCACTCTGCTAACAGGGGCTCTAATTGTAAAAGACCTTGTGGGAGACCTAATCATACTCAGGCTACAGCTATGAACCCAGTAGACAACAACTGAGGGAGCTTACACTGCTTTACAGGGGAAGGGTGACAGATCCGAAACATAGTGCATAAGCAGACTATGTAGCAGTACATGCTAAAAGCAAAGGGAGGGGAAAGGGCCAGAAAATGGCCTGAGAGTTGCCCATTGAAGACAAGGTCCAGCTCTAAGTGACATGGTCACGGGGACTCTCTGAGAAGTGGGCGTTTGGCAGAGATGCGAAGGACTGCATCCGGGAGAGCTTCAGGGCAGAGCAAACATCAGTGCAGAAACTGACAACGGAGCATCTCAGGGTGGAAGGGGGAAAACAGAGAGGTCAACGTGGCTGGAGCTGGCATAGAGACCAGAAAGGGGCTGGGATGGGC
>PVKB01005239.1:75745-104830 GCA_004027205.1 Ctenodactylus gundi
GGGGGGGGGGGGGGGGGGGGGGGGGGGCATGTTAGCTGGTAATTATTCAGATGTGTTCCTACCCTTGCAACAGTGGGGTAAGGAGAAGCAACCAGACTCAGGGGCAGCCTCTGAAGGCCTAGCCAGCAGAATGTAGGTTCATCTCCAATATGGGCTGAGAGAGGGGGGAGCATTTGTGTGCGTGGCTTGGACATTGGCAAGGACAGCATTGTGTCGACTGTGATAGGGGAGCAGATGGGAGCAACCACCAAACCACGAGATCAGGAAGTCAGTTTTGGATGCAGGAATGTTGAAATATCCATTAGACACATATGTATAATTTTCCAGCAGGCAGCGGGAGTGAGAGTCTGGAATTCAGGAGACAAGGCTGAACTCAAAATAGAAACTTGGAATTCACTGGTATGTAGTTATGAATTTTGCTCTGATGGTTACTCAGTAATCTGATTTTTGTTTAAAGGAAGCCAAAAATTTATATTTCTGCTTTGAAACTTTCCAAACTGAAAACAAACTGGCAGAATGTGTGTCCCTGAGTTATCCTGAATCTCGTGCTTCCATCATGCTCTTCCCAGGCCTCACCCACTCCAGCTGGAAATTTTTGCTTGCTCCTGGTTGAAGCTGGGTTAGGAAGATGCACCTACCCTCACCTTTCTCCAGGACGACTGTGGGGTCCTTTCGTTCTCCCTAACGCCAGGGGAGGACTGGCATCTTCTGCTGCAGGGCTTACAAGGATGCTTGAAGCTCAACTCTGGTTTCAATTTTTAGACATTTGTGCTCATGCTTTTCGAGTTGGTTCAATCCATTAAAAAAAATCCCTTACCCTTTTCGAAGCTGCTTTTTTGTCTCTCTCCTTTCACTGTGCACCAACCTTTCAAAATAACTGTTTTGTTCTTTGGTGTTTCCTGTGACCAGCCAAACACACAAACACCTGGGAATCTAGAATAGGAACTCTAGATGCCAGATAGTGATCATGAATTAGGTCATCGGGCCCCTCTGGGTGAATCTCGATTGCTTACAGTCCCATCTAACAATGGTCTTTCTCCTTTGGCAGAGGTTTGAGTTTGGAGGAAAAGCATACATTTTCATACAATGTTTGTTTTTGTCCTTGTGACATCATTGATTTTTTTCACCTTCTAGCCCCTACTCTTCTCTTTGTTTCCATCTTTCTTGTCATGCCACTTAAATCTCTTCACCCTGTGCTTTTACACAGAGGCAGAGCAGCCGAGGACGCCTCTGCCCTGTACTTGAAGTCTTCTTTGGGGCGTGTCACGGGGTTGGCCTCTCTGCGTTTGTGGGAAGAAAGCTGTTACAGACGTGGGAGACACTGCCCACCAAGGGAAGCCACATCTAGTAGAGCCGGTTGTAGCTGCAGCATCATGAGTATTTTAGAGGAGAGGCGTGTAGAGTGATCGCGCCTGGCAATTGGCAATTGGAATTCAGAGCCCTATGGTGAAGACTGCGGCTGCCCTCCCACCCGCGCGCTCCCTTTAGGAGCTTTACGTGGTTCCCTTTCTGGGTTCGTGTTTTATGCGCTTAGTTTGTGCCAAGTAGAGAGAAGAAAGAAACAAAACACCAATTAAAATGAACGGATTAGAGAATCTGGAAATTATACTAGTAAAATTGCCCTCTTAAAATCACCAAATTGGGCTTATGCATCTTTTATATCAAGTGTCTATTTTACAGATGAGTTTTTCTAATCATGGTGTGCTTTGAACCACAATGAACCATGATCGGAGGCTGCCCTACAAGTAGTCATTTTTTTCTCTCTAATGCGAAGGAATTTAGATTTTCCCTTACTCAAGTACTCTTCCAAAAATACATCATTGGTTCTCCAGTGACCACAGGCAAATGCATTTCTAATCTAGACTTTCAGTGGTGAATTGAGCTTATTAACGCTGTGCTGTCAGTTTTGTGTTTGGCTTATAACGATATGTTGAAAATGGCTGGTGTTTCTGATAGCTTCCTCTGTGTTCTTTCTCCGATGTGCCCAAGTGGAATTGGCAACCTTTAGTTTTAAGATATTTTAATGTGTAAACTACAAAAAATAGTTTTCACTTCTTTTCAAATGATAGGATGCCCCCAGAGCTAGTGGCACAGAACTACAATCTAGTAATCTGGGAGGCTGAGGCAGGAGGATCCCAAGTTTGATCCCAGTCTTATCAACTTGGCAAGACCCTGTCTCAGAATCAAAAACACAAATGGTCTATCGTTATACCTCAGTGTGAAAGCCCTGGTGCAGTTTCAAATACCATAAAAAAGACAGGATGCTATCTTACCAAAATTCAAGATTTTATTAGCTGCAAGTCACAGAATTCCAACTCCAGATAGCTTGAGTGAAGTGAGGATTTTTTTGAGGGGGTGGAGAAGTCTTGGCTTATCTTGTAAAATATAACACAGATAAAAATAGCCAGCAGTCAGGAAGTTCAGAGCTGTAATCAGACCTCAAAAACAACAGAAACCAAACATAGAGTATCTCCCGGACTCTCACTGTCTCTCATACCCCACCTTTCAACACACTCAACATCAGAAATTTGCTTTCCTGTCTGTTTGCCTGAGAATGAACATTTCCATCATGACCAGTGAAAAGTTCTGAATTTCTGGGTTTCTAATATCACTCACCTAAAAGGAGGCTATCCTGAACTTTTCTGATTCTGAATTAAACGAAATGTAGGATAAGCTTCTGTTGTTGCTTAGCTTTCTGTTCATTAAGTAAAATGTGCTTTGTTGCCAGAGCGGGGTGGTGGAGATGGGGGAGGGTGGATACAATAACATCATTCTTTCTGACCACGGAACCTTTGTATGTGTCACAAAGTGGTGAGAATAGGGTAGGTTAGGGTGACAAAGGGTATAGACAGGTCCCTGAAGATTTTAACAGCCTCAGAGGAGAAAAAAAGAAAAAAAAGTAAAAACTAGTCCAGCAAGTCACTCAAATATAAACTAGTGGATAAATAGTATTCAAAAGCAAGGACAGCCCAGAAGAAAAAAAAAAAAAAAAGAGTGTGTGTGCGCTAACAAAGCTGTGCTGGTTCCAAAGGGTTGTACATGTGGCACGTCCAGAGGGAGTCTTCCTCAGTTACACTTCATTGGCAAAGACCTGATAGTCCTCGTTAATGTGGCTTTACCCAGCACACAGAACTGGCTCAGGGCAAGGACTCCAGGTTACTTGAGTGACAATCTGGTTTCCTTTTTCCTCCATCAAGGCCATGATCAGAGAAGATGGAAATCAATAGGGTATGTAGAAATCAGAGAAAGGAAAGGCAATATATACATAATCTATTTCTTGTTAGTTTGGTTTCAGCAAATACATCCCATAGCCAATTCCTATGTTCTTCACCCAGTTTCTTTAAAACACAGCTGGGCACTATGAAGCTATCACCATTTTCCTCGAAACATCAGCCCCGCCAGCATAATTATGTGTTTGCTGTGCTGAGCAGAAAATTTCTAATAATATATTTGTGTAGGGATATCACATCCCAGGCTGTGAAACAATCATTGCCGGAGGGTCTCCTACCTTGCAAGGATATTCAGCATAAATGATGTGAGATCTGCTGGCCTCAGACTCTGTGGCTCTTCTATGAACCCCATTACTGGGTTATATCAAGTTTGTAACTTCAATATTTGTACCATCTACCTTTTCAAGTTTGTGATTTTTTTCTTTATACTCAGAGTTAATATAAAGTTTATTGTCAAAATATCTGGGATCTATCTTTGCTTTCACTCTTAATTTTATTCACCACACTTGTTGAACAGCTGTCAGCATAACTCTTGGTAATACAACTGTAGAGACATTACAGCTGAGGCCGGGTACCACAGGCCCATAAATGCAGCACTCAGTAAAAAGATCCTGGGTGGCATTCTCAGTACTGCCAAAAGAAAGGAAAAAAAGAAAAAGAAAAAGGAACATTAAAGCCTGTGTGTACAAGCTGCAAAGCGCCATGTGCTGACTGGCTGAGCTGGGTGGTGAGCCAGGTGTACGTGTCTCTAAAGCCCCTGATTTCTACATAGAGACATGCACTTTGCGTTCTCTGGCAGCAGCCCAAGTGACTTCTCAGATGGGTCTTTTCCACTGGGTATAAAATGGACACAGGGTTTGGGCGTGTTTGTTTTCATTCATGGTTGTATCTTCAACGTTCGAGTCATCGTATCCCAGTTTTATCAGGCTTTTTTTGTATGTGCATCCTGTATGTAGTAGTTTTATAGTAGCTTATTAATTTGTGATAACAGGTTCCCCATGTGATATTCTACTCTTGGACACTTACCCTTCTTCACCATTGTAAAATGAAATCATTGCAAATAGCGGTAATTAACATATACACTTTTCATATTTTGAATACTATCCTTAAGATAGCACCAACAAAAAATGATTGTTGGCTCAAATTATAAGAATGTTCTAAAGATTTTTTTTTTTTTTTGAGTCAGAATCTTGGTCTGTAGTCCAGGCTGATTCTAAACTCAGTATGAAGCCCAGGCTATGCTTCGAATTCAAGGCAATCCTCCTGCCTCAGCCTTTTTCTCCCAACTGCTGGGATTATAGGTGTGCTTTCACACCCAGCTTATATGATGCTGAGGAATTGAACTCAGGGCCTTGTGCTTCGTAGGCAAGTGCTCTAAGCACTGTGCTATTCCTCCAGCCTCTAAAGAATTTTCAATAAGTGAGGCAAAAATATATTCCAGAGTAGCCCTATTGTAAAGGTGTTGTGTTAAGGATGTTGTCAGCACTTTCTGTTTCAGTGTTTAATTTTTTGTTTGTTTGCTATACTGATAATTGATCTCGGGGTCTCATACATGCTAGGCAAGAGTTCTAGTATTCAACAACATTTCTATCCTTATTTTATTTTACTTATTTTATTTTATTTCAGACAGAGTCACAATAAGTTATCCAGGCTGGCTTTCAACTCCTCAGCTTCCCAAGCAGCTACTATTATAAGCGAGTACCACCATGATTAATAGGATTTTTTTTTAATGATAGAATGTTCTTGAACATTAAGGAGAAGTCATTGTCTTTTAAGATTTCAAGCTGTGTTTGTGTAGTTTAAAATAGTTTCCTGGTCATTCCACAAAAGAGGAGCATGGAGAGATTAAATTTATCTGCTGTTTCCCTTTTGCCTTTAAGTATGCAAAATATTTCAAAGACAATAAAATCATAATTGTTATATATTTCTATAAGAAAATTAAACAACCACAGATCACAAGCACTTAATTTTACCTTTAACAACAATTGCCCAAATTTTGGAATGTACCTCAAAAATGAATTTGGCTCCAACACCTCCATCCCTCAGCAACACCAGGTGGACCCCCCTCTTGTGGTTAGCTGGTAGCATTATTTTCATGTCATGTAATTAGACTATATCAAATCAATTTCCGGTATTAATTCATAGAATTGAGCATAAGACATTTTTGCTTGTTTATATCAAATGATTTGGTTTATTTTGCCTTTCAACTTCTCGTTAGGTGTTTGCCAAACTACTGTGAACATGGAGGAAACTGCTCCCAGTCCTGGACGACCTTCTATTGCAACTGCAGTGATACAGGTTACACCGGTGCCACCTGCCATAACTGTGAGTAGACACACGTCCTCCCCAGAGGGTTGGGCAGAACTCAGTCAAGATGCATTTGGCGTGGGGTGGGCACTTCATCATCATTCAATCAGCGTATGTTTGTTGGGAGAGCATGTTACGCCAGACCCTGGTGAGCAGGGAGGAAACATGGGTGTCATGCATACACCCGCGGGGTTCATAGAAAGCCAGTGAGACAGACAGGGAAAGGGAAGTGGCTGTGCATTTGATTACATGGTGACGTGGAGGTAAGAAATGATGTCACATGTACACAGTGAGGAACTGCAAAGTCAATCATTGTGCTGTGTTTGGTAGCGCCTCAGCGACATAAGCACCGAAGCTATCTGGGATCTAATTAGCAAGTGGTCATATTGTGCCTATATCCCATGCCCAGCATGCAGTAGTAGAAAGCCTTCCATATTGTTGTCGTTATGATAGAGGTTCTGCCACTTGTTTTGTTGCCATGACAAGAATAATAAAAGTCAAGGGAGCGTGTGCTAACTTTTAAAAAATCTCTCCCTGACTGTGCTAAATATACTTCTGCTCATATTCTTCTGTGTAGACAAAGTTGCTGGGTTCGCTCAGGAGGGGGCACAGTACATTCCTCTGTGGTGAGATGGCAGAGCCTGAGCGTTGGTGACAAATTCTAATGGCTGGCTGTCTTCCCGGCCACCTGCAAGGCCTGGGAAAGCATTGCAGCAGAGATGAGGCAGGCAAACCACGGAGCAAGGACACGTGGAGCACAGGTCTTCACCGAGGCAGAAAGCTTGGCAGTCTCCTGCGCAACGTCTCACTTAGCAAGATGGAACCAGAGGGTGAGCTGAGCTGGAGTGCACCAAAATTAAGGTGGAAGGAATGCAAACGACCGGAAGTATATGAGTTTTTATCCCCTGATGACATAGTCTCATTGGGTGCACCAAAGGACACCATGTGACACAGTAGAGGAAAAATATATTATTTGGAGAATTATGTACCAAATGCAGTGATGAACTATGAGGATAATTGAGAAAGATGTGTCTAATGCTGCCTGTCATTATGGGAGATTTCATGGGAAACAGGAAATTTGAAATTGGCTTAGAAAGAGGAGCACGGGGACTAGGTTTTTCTAGAAAAGTAGCATTGAGCCAAGGCCTGGGGCAATTATGAGAAGCACAGCAAGGCAGTTGCTCAGTGGCAGTTTTTCTTAGTTCCTGCTGCTTCTAGCTGGCACCTGGAGGCATAGGGAGGGACTGGGAGACACTCAGTGTGCTGCATTCAGCTTCTGGCCAAGAATGAGCAATGTGAATCTTCTTGTTTTTGAGGATCTCTTGGTCATTGCATGGCCTCCGCTATGCCCTGGAATATAGTATGTGTCAAGCATGCTAACAGAAGAGTCCAATCAAATCAGGAGTAAATTATCCCGTAGGACCAGGGTGCTGTTGTTGCTGTTAGGTGCCTGGAGAAGCAAACCAACAAAAACTGCCCAACTATATAATAAAATATTTTATTTTAAATTTTTCTATTTAAACATTTGGATGAGTAAAGAGAACAGTGGAATGAGAAAAAGAGTGGGTTTAAAGTTTAATTTTCTTGAATAAGTACATAAGTTTATCTCTTAGAGTTCTTTTTTTTTTTTCCCTGAAAATCCTATAAGGGAGACTCATGAATTTTAAAGACCAAACTAAGGAAAAAATTCATGGCACATTTTAAATAAATACTAGTATACAAATTTTAAGCATGCATCCAGAAATACCATCTCCAAATAGCCAAGAAGAACGTGGGCTTGCTCAGAAACACTAAAACCTACAAAAGGGCATGCAGGTTGGGTGTCAGCGTTCCTATGAGAGGCTCGGAGCCCACAGAGATGATCAGCGGTAGTGAGACAAAGAACCTTGGGAAGACTGAAATTTAAGCCAAATAACCAAAAGTTCAGCCAAACAATATTCCTATGACTTCTAAGGACTTTTTTCTTCTAAGGATTGCTCACTTTCTCCGAAAGCGATTTCACCCTTTTTGAGGAGCTCATCTTTACAGATGCTGTTCTTCTTTAATTTACTCCATCCATCAAGCTAAAAATAGAAGCTTTCTAGGTTTTAGAAAAAAAGTGTGATGTTGAAAATCAGTGGAAGTAACATCCTGATTGTTAAAGGAATACTGCCAGGGCTGATGAACAGAAGACAACGTATAAAGCCTTTAAAATACCATTTTTTTCTTTTTTTTCCACCTTTCCATTTTCCTCTCTGAAATTACTCAGTTTCTCCACTGTAGGCTGCAACACTGTGAAACTCTGCCTTCCATTCTGGGCACCAAGCCAGAATAAATAGATTTTTGAATACTTGTCAAGTTTGGCAGGTACACTTCCGATATCTGGACAGTTCCAGAATCTATCTTCCTTCTAACTAAGCCCCTTCTTCCAGGTGAGCATCTGAAACAAAAGAGCCTTCAAACTTACTGTCGCGACAAGGGCCAATTTCGTAGTGGATGAGAGTATGTTTTGTTGATGCAATCATCCATAATCAGAACGATAAACTCAAATTGTTGGGATTGATAAAATAGTAATGGTGATACTAAATGAGTCTCTTTTAAGCTTTTCGGGATTTGTTTTTTCATTATTGGTGCTTCTTAGAAAAAAATGAGCCAAGAGAGTTGATTTAAGACACACAACTAACTTCTAGCTGTCCTTTTGTGTGTGTGTGTGTGTGTGTGTGTGTGTGTGTGTGTGTGTGTGTGTAAGAGAACTTGGCTCAGATGGAAGATAGCAACAGCCTCTCTTAAAAATGCCAAAAGGGGAATTCCCAACTCCTTAGACCACAGCAGGTTGTCCTTGAAAGTAGAGATAGCTTCACTCCATCTTAGCACTTTCCTCCTTATCTGATGACACAAAAAGATAACTTGAGTACGCAAAAGATGTCACTCTCCAACACGCATTGCTCAAATTCACCTCTTTAGGAAGGAGATGCATGTGGGCATCTCCTATCTAATCTGTGGCTACGTCCCTCTGTCAATCAGGAGGCAACCTGAGCCTGTGACTAATTCTGCAAAGCACGATTGGACACTATTATGCCTTATCTGGAAGTTATTAGGGATAATAATTTTTTCCTTTAAATTTTACCATCTTCTAAATAAGAATAACTAAAGGTAAATGCAATGTTTTAGATTTGGAGTGACCTCTAATAGCTTCATGTATTTGGAAGTAGTGGAATAACTGTGAAACTGTGCGTTTTTGAGAGGTAGGGTCTGATTGGAAGGGGCAGGTGCTTGGGGTTTGACCTGGAGAGATTGTGTCAATAGGTTGAGGCTAGGAGGTTGCCACGGGCAGAGCTTTCAGCTGCTTATTATTGACTCTTGGGCCAGGAATTTAGGAAAGGGCACCCACCCAGGACTTCCTGGCAGCTTGAACTAAGTAAAGGAAGGAAGAAGAAACATTGCTGCAGCTCATTCCTGGGAAGGCTCTAGCTTTGCCTGAGTCTCCAGATATGGGCTGGCTCCTGTTTCACTTGGCTCCTGTCTTCAGTGGGATGAGCAGCTCTCCAGCCTTTGCCATGTATTTCCACTGTTGCCAGTCGCTAGCTGACCATGAGTGGACTGTGTGAGACCTTATGAAACTGTGAGCTAAAAAAATCTCTCCTCCCTCAAATTGTGGATATTATAGGGATTCTGTCACAGCAATGAAAAAGTAAGACAGTAAACCATATTTAAAGTCCTAATTCAACTCTGGCTCCCAGCCAATATTCAAGTCCTTCAAACCAACAGTGATAGATATGATGGTTATTGGTTTTGTACAACCTGTGACTTCAGAAGATTGTACAATTGAAATTGTGCTTCTGACTACTCAGGATATATCTTGGTTATGGAACATCTTCTATTTTTTATTAGCAATCAAAATGAGTATTATAAAGAATAAGTTTGGATTGTGGGATTTTAGTGCCTAGTTAGATAGATATCACTACATTGAACCATACTGAGAGACATGGCATTTTTTATCTCCATTTTGAAGATAAAAACACTCAGGCCCAGAAATATTATATAACCTTCTCAATGTCACACATTTTATGAACAGTAGGGCTGGGATGAGAACGTGTGACCAGAGATGCAAGATGCATGAGCCTCACATATTAAACAAGCAAGTTGTTTGCAATCCATATCTCTGACTTTGGTAACATTCTTTATATTGCATGAGACAGAACATATTTAACTAAATACCATAATTAAAATTCAGTTCTAGAAGACTAAAAGATCAGAAAAATTTTGTTCTAAATATGGAAGCTTATGAAGGAAGTAGAATGAGGCGGGACTTGAAGGACGCCTGTGATTGCAAGACCTGTAAGGAAAAGGAGGCATGTTCAAAAAGGGAGAAGGCACAAAGGCAGAAGCGCACGTGCTTCATGAGGACACTGCAGCCATTTGCCTGGCTCAAGAAAGGAAGAACTACTATTTCTGCTACTTCATTCCTGAAGCCCAAATGGAATTGATCTAAAACATTTTTCTCTGGAGACATCTGGAACTTACTTTACATGATAAGCAAAGATTTTCTTTTGCTATGGCAACATCTAAAATACTACTTTAGTAACTACAGGACCTAATGACATTTTGGTTCTTTTTATCCGATCACTATTATCATGCTTCCTCTCTGTCTCTTTTGATAGGGTAAGGAGGGACTCTGGCTTCCCCATATGTTTATCATGGCAACTGACGCTTGATTGAACATCTTTGTGTTTAAATAGTTACCTCACACGTTTTATTATTTGCATGAACTCACCAAATAAATAGAATTATTTAGCCAAGTATGATGAGCAATTTGACAGTCTTGGTTCGTGTTTCCAACTGTCTGAAAGCCTTACTGCATTTTCTACTATAACCACTAGTTTTTGAGTCGTTTTACTTTCTCTGCCAGAATTTATTTTATAATGCTAATTAATAGATTTTTACTAAAACATTTGCATATTTCATTGGAATTCATCATGAGCTCACATGGTGAGATCCATAGTTAGTGAGATGACTTCTACAACAGGAATATGATTGTTTCCATGATTTTTTTCATGTCCTTTAACAAGTGCCACTTGAAAGCACACCTGGCATCAGTTGCTAGGAGTTTAATGATTAATCTCCTGTTAAACAAACTTAAGAGGCCTGAGCACTTGTTTCTTGTCCTCTAAAAACCCACTGTCGAATGAGACTGTCCTTGATCGTCTTAACATCCACGCCTCATGACATTCTCAGGAGCCCTGTTCAGAGTCTCTCTACCACGTGTCACTCTTTGCTACTCCGTTTTCACAGTTCAGCTCTGTGACATCCTGACAATTCCTTTTAGCTTGTTCCTCAGCTTTACAAGTGGATGTCAGCTTTCTTCCTCTCCCAACCTGCTATATAATGCTTCCCCCTTGGGAAGTCCCCAGCCGGGTATTGATTGGAAGCACATCAAGTTGCCTGGTGATGAGATTCTCAAATCACCATGGCAGAGCAATGGCCACCACACGGCAGTGTCACTCTGCCAGCCCAGCTGCAGGTAAAGGGCCTTTGGCTGCATGACATTTGAATGATTACAATGAAAGGCCAGAGAGGGTGGGGGATTCTGATAAGAAGGCTTTATTTAGAAATATAGCCCATATTGTTTAATTCATATTAACATTTATTCTTTTATGAACTTTATATAAAGATGTAAAGAAAATATCCCTCTTTAACTTTGAATTTCATCAGCAGATTGTTCCTGGCTACTGTTAGAATTTGAAACTAGAATGTTCCCCAAAGCCTGATGTGTTTGAAAAGTCACTGGATTATGGAAGCTAATTGGATTGATGATTTCATGTGCTGTTGAGCCCTGGCCATAAAGGGCAGACGCTGCTGGTGTGGCCTGTATGGACATGTTCTTGCCCCCAGCCAGTCCTGGTCTCTTGCTCTGTTTCTTGGCCTCACTGGGAAGAACAGCAGTTCCACTAGGCCTTTCTCAGTACCCTTCTGCCATTGCCAGCCAGCCAGTGTGGACCGAGACCTCTGAACTGTGAGATAAAATAAACTTTTCCTCCTTTAAGTTGTGGATGTCCAAGATTGCGTTGCAGCAAAAAGAAGTTATCTGAGATAGTTGCAGCTAGATGTAGGAGGACGAGGTGAGGAGGAGATTGTTGAGCTCACATCCTGCTTTATGCCATGACATCAACTACAGCCTTTTGTGTCTTCATTATTTTTATTCATGTGAACTCCTCCACTGAAACTGTAAGTCGTTATAGGGAAATAACTGTGTCTTACTTATATCTGCACCAACCACAAATAAGCCTTCAGAGACAGATAGGTATTATCATGTAATTGGTAAAACAAGCAGAGGAGAAGGTAACTCGATGTGCCCTTAGATAGAAATACCATAAGGACAGAACTGTGTCTCAATCCTCCTCGGGTCTCCAGGCTCTTTTGTAATCCCTGACACACGATAGACATCCCCACTATTATGTGTATACTACACCCCAGGGAGTTGCTCCACAGTGTCACATTACTGAGAAGAGAGCACTGTTGTCTGTAAGAAAGGAAGGGAAGTATTCTGAACAGAAGGGGGTTTATACAGAGCCTTGAAGAATAATAAGGAAGAAGAAGGAGGAGAATTGCCTTAAGGAAGAGTGAACAGCATGGGGCTAAGGTGAAGTAACATGAAAGGTCTGTAACGAAAGGAGGCTGCTGAGGCATCCTCTAAGGTGGAACTCAAAGATGGAAGGGGGAAGGGCAGAAAATGCAAGGCCAGCAGAGCATCACGGTCACAATGAAAGCAGCCTGCCTCTGCTGGGCCACCTGGATCTAGCCACAGGTTATTAAAGCTGGGAATTAACCTGTTCATAATTGCTTGATGGTTCGATCTGCTATCAATTTTTTGATGAGAATACATATGTGATGGCACTGCAGAGCATGTACTAAAGTTGCAGGTTACAGGTGCTAGGGAAGGTACTGAGTGCAGGTTGCAACTGTGTAAGCAGCAAACAATGAGATGCAGAACGAGCAATAAAGAGCAGGCCTGATGGGAGGGCTTGCCTTCTCTGGATTGATTAGGGTCTGAGACAGGTGGAATGCAGGAGTGAGGAGATTGGCTTGGAAGTGTTCCTAATGAAGAATGCAGCACCTACGTCTCCAGATGTGGCCTAGTGTCAACCAAACCTAGCATCGTATTAAGATTCCACAATTACAGTGTTGCCTGGCTAGGCATTTGTTTAATAAAAATGTAAAAATGAGTTGGGAATGTAGCTTGACGCAAAAGCCCTTGGTTCAATTGGTAGTGGCAGAAAAAAGAAAAAGTGGTGCATAGCTCCCAAAGCCACCTGAGTAGATAAAATCAGTAAGATGAGCTGAGCCAAACACGAAACTAAATTGAATAAAGAAAAAGCTGTGAAGAGCTAGAGCTCAGCCTTTAAAGCACTTGCCAAGCAAGCTCAAGGTCCTGAGTTCAATTCTCCAGCACCTCCTAAGCTGGGCATGGTGGCTCATATTTGTAATCCCAGCACGTGGGAGGCTGAGTCAGATCTGGCATGTGTTCATAGGCAGCCTGTGCTATTTCAGCACCAGCCTGGAGTACAGAATAACACCCTGTCTCAAAAAAAAAAAAAAAAAAAAAAAAAAAAAAAAAAAAAAAAAAAAAAAAAAAAAAAAAAAAAAAATAAAAAATAAAAAATAAAAAAACTGGGACAAAGCGGTATTCCATCAAATACAACACGTGCATGTGTGGGAATGCCCACAATGTGAGACTCAGCTTGTACAGTCAATATGTGTTAATAATTATAATCTGAAGAAAGGTGATGTCTTAGTCAGAAGGGCAGTGCTTTAGTATTTAAAGAAATACCTAAATAGTTCCCAGACGACAGTTTTGTCGTAATCATTGGTTATTATTAAGTGACTAGACAGATGTTTAGACGGGAGTTGAAGAGAAGTTTGACAGAGAAGACAAAGCGAAAAGGGAACCAAGCTTCTAAAAGCAGCCCTTGTCCCTGGCAGTGGTGGTCAACCTGCTGTCCTGAGAGAGTGCATTGACTGAGATAGCCCTATGTGTTGTCAGGATCTAGTTGATTCCAAGCTTTCCTAATCACGGAAATCATTTCACTCTCCTTTGGGAGGAAAGATAAACAGCCTGGAATCCATAACAAAGACGTAATGCAAGACGCTGAGTAGGAAGGAAGTGTACAGGACCCAGTGAAAGGAGGCTGCTGCTCCACAAAGAAAGAACAGGCTGAAGCAGGTGGCAAGGGAACAATTCATCCTGTATGGAAGGGCCAGGTCTGGGCAGGAGAGAAGTCTGGGGACGAGGCTTGCCGGGGCATCATCGACAAGGGTCTGAGATATGAGTGAACACGGAAGCTGACGGCAGTTCGCTCCAGAAACTAGCCTGAGGGGAAAGCAGATGACGCTCACTGAGAACACTTTCGATATCATTACTGCGCTTGGAGCTTTATGTTCATTATTTCTCCTATATTTGCCAGCTAAATTCCAAGACCCTCAGGCAGTGTCCAGGACCATAGAGAGGACCAAATCCTGTAGGCAAAACTATGATTTGTCTTATAACATGCCAAAGCATGATACAATTTAAGTTAGAAATTAGCACAGTTAGAAACTACCATAATATAAATGGAACAATTATATACATTAATAAAAGTTATTCAAATATATGAGTTATTTATTTCAGGAAATTTCATTTAATAATTCGAGACTATGGTTG
This sequence comes from Ctenodactylus gundi, assembly GCA_004027205.1. NCBI lineage: Eukaryota > Metazoa > Chordata > Mammalia > Rodentia > Ctenodactylidae > Ctenodactylus > Ctenodactylus gundi. Next base: position 89,960 of record PVKB01005239.1, read on the forward strand.
ACCACTACTGAAACCTCTGAAAGAAATACTGCAGATAGGGAGGGACAGCTACAAGACGCTTCACATTCTACATTTCTCTTACGTCTGTAACCCTGCCCGCATAGCTGCGGGCCGCTTTCTAACCAAGTTATCTTCCTTACGTATAACCCTCCACCAGAAAGACTTCTCAGTTTTTGTCTGAGAATTTTCTCTCCACTCTGTAATAAGTCCAGAAGGACCTATCTCAGATACTGCTCCTCCGTGCTTCTGGGGAGCCATTCCCATAGCACTTACTCCTTCGGAGTAAAAGATCAATGAACATAATCATTCTTTTATGGGCAGAATGCATAAAGCCACAAAACTGGTGGAAGTGGGATTGGAACTCAGCTCTAGACGGTTTGAAAACACTTCCTTTTCATATTACAACATCTCTAAGTGAAAGGAAGAGTACTGTTAAATATTTGATGAACTAGCAGGATTTAAAAACAAAACTCATGCAAAGACTTCTTGTCAGAGCGGGGAGGGCAAGGGTGTAGATTCACCTTGGATCGGTACTTCCACCTCTGAACACATCTCCGTCACTTCGGAGTTTCCCACTGTCGATCTCTTGCGTAGAAATTTGTTCTCATCATTCTTTCCTTCTTCATTCTCTGCATCTCTCTCTTCATTTTTCCCACCCTCTTGTTAACTGAAGCTACAGTAACCTTCAGGTAATTACATTGAATCGTTAAAGCACAGGGAAAGTAATCCCAAGTGTTGGCTCTATCCCAAAGCCCTAGAAGCAACAAAAGATCCCAAAATATGAGAGAAGATAATCAGCTGGAGATAATTAAATTTTGATGTTGTTTTCCTTTGGAGAATCATTGATATTTACTTTGAACATTGAGCGAGAACAATGAACACTTATTTCTAATGTATTTCAATCAACAGAAGACTAATTGCTGGAGAAATAGAGTTCTAGCTTGTCCCGTAAGGAATCATCTGAAATTGGCATATATATTTAATTCAATATATGAGTGCTTGCTTTGGATCTACGACTCTGCTTTGGATCTGGATAGACGCAGTTTATAGATAGCACAACAGTGCTTCAGAACCAGACAGACTGCTTAACTTCTGTCAGCCTCAACTGCTTATATTTAAAGTATAACCCATTATTCAGCTGTAAGGTGGGAGAAAGGTGAGGAGGCACACGTAGCAAGTAGTGCAGCATGTAGACCTTAGAAGTTCAATGTTAAACTGTGCCTATGACATTCTAGAGTCACACGTATGGACGCGTATGTATGTTTTTCATATAAGAGATGTCCCGTGATTCACTCTTCTGAGATTAAATCAGAAAATGTCTCACTGGCTATTAAAATTCTATAATACAATAGCAGTGTGACCTATGGGAAGTTATTCCACAAATTTGAGCCTTATTTATTCCATAGTCAAGGGAAAAATAATAAAATCCGCCCCTGCTGCAATTGGGATAAATTTATGAACCAATGGGCGTGAAATCTCTCTGACAACCCTTCCTTATGGGTTTCTCTGAATGTGGTTACATTATTTCATTCTCACTGTAACCTTCATGAGGGACAAGTGAAGCTTTTTTTTTCTTTTCTAATGTATAGAGCAAAGATATGAGATTCTGAGCAATTTAGGACTGAGAGTCCAAGGACATTCAGTTCCATAACCCCAAAAAGACAAAAAACTGGAATAGTGTGACTATATTCACGTTTCTGTATGTGGATTATGCTTTAGACAAGATCCAACATTGTTAGTTAAATTCCAGGGCTTATTAAAAAACAACAACAAACAAACAAACAAACAAAAAAAAAAAAAACCAAAAACTCTCCATGCTATTTATTTTGTAAAAGCAACTTTGATTATGTCATTACCAAGTTTCTTTTAGTGGCCATGCTGAAGGAAATGTTTGATACTTCAACTCAATAAGTGAGTACCTTCATGAGCTGACACCATCTGCACGTGGGTTAGTTTTTCATTACTATAATAAAATACATGAGACTGACTAGATAAATGGCAAAGGTTTATTTTAGCTTGACTTTCGTTTTCAATCCACGTACAGCTGACTTCACTGCTTTTCGTCCATTAGTGATTCAGAAACCTCATGGCAGAAAGACACAGAGTAAAGCAACTTATCTTAGGGCAGTTAAAAAATGGAAAGACAAGGAAAAAGCCCAAGAGAAAGATGCTGCTTTCACAGCCCACGCCCCTCATTCAGGCCCCACTTCCTGTTCTTCTCACATCCTACTCATGGCTTCAGATTATGATCTCAAAGCAGAATAATCCACTGCTGCCATTAGCTCCAGTCTCTTCCCACACACTCATTACTAACCAGCCATTGGCACAAGAATCCTTTTGGGTGGTAATTTTGGATTTCAACTGTAGCTACATGTTATAGAATTTGATTGATTATTCTTTACTTGACCATGTTGAGTCCCTTTTATGGCTCCCATCATCATTCATCCTTGTTATTTCTTCTGAGCATGTTCATCATGACTGGTCTTCCATGGGATTCTCTGTTCAACTCAGCACTCTCATCCAATGTCACCCCTGTATGCATACATGGTTGCAATAATTGGCTTCTTTGCCTTCCTCTGATTTCTTGGGGTGAGGCACTTTGGCTGCTTTGCATGTAACCCCAACTGCTAGCAACAGTTCTGGAATATCACTTGTACAAACCTAATGTTGAGAGAACGATTTCCACTTTCAAATGTGTTGACACTTTCTTAAAGCACGGTTGCATGACTCTCCAGTGAGGGAAGGTAAAAGGCAGTAAATCACATGACACTTGACACCATCTGTTATGGTATCTCCGTAACCATATAAAGAAACTTCCAACTCATAATTTGATGAATGGTCTAAGGATCCAGCTTTTGATTCTAAACATTTTTCTTAAAGATCCTATATCATTGAAATTCCATCTTACCCCAGTGAGAATAGCGTGTACCAAGAATAGCAATAGATGCTCAGAGATTGCAGGGAGAAAAGAAAACCTTCCACTTTGCTGGTGGGAACTGTAAACTGGTACAGCCACTAGGAAAGCGGTATAGAGGTTCCTCAGAACTCTAAAAATAGGTAATCCACTTGAGTCAATGATACCTCTTCTGGGTAGCTTTCCAAAGAATTAAAAGCAATGTATAACAGAGACACATACGTACTGATGTTTATGGCAGAACAACTAACAATAGCTAAACTCTAAAAGATGCCAAAATATCCATCAATTGACCAAAATAGGGTATACGTACACACTGGAGTTCTGCTGTGCCATAAATATAGACAGATTTGAGTCATTTGTAAGCAAATGATACAACTTGAGACCATCGTGCTTGGGGAGGGGACTCAGACTCAGAATGTTAAATATCACATGGTTTTCTAATACGAGGAGCCTAGAGTATAAATAAATAACAGAGTCAAAGGAGTGAAATATTGGAATCAGCAAGGAAAAGGGAGAGGAAGGAAGGGTTAAAAAGAGGGGGAGAAAAGGAATGTAAGGCTGATGTAATATATGCGTCCACAAAATTCTCAAGCTCGATGTGTAACCATTGTGTATTGCATATATACAGTAATAAAAATAAGAGGCAGAAGATCTTCACATCAAACTAGTTTACAAAGCTCCCTTCGGTTGGCACGGTTAGTGTACAATTCTAAGGTATTACTATATATGGGGTAATTGGATAAGTAAATATGTAGAAAACATAGAAAGAAAATAAAATCACGCACTGTCACACAGGGAATGCCACTGAGTTTGTTAGTCTGTCAACAGAGGCTTTGTCAAAGCCAGTTTTCAGCAGCACAGATTTCCTGCTGGCAGCTAATGTGAGGATGAAGACCCTGGCAATCGCTCCCTTGCTCCTGTCTCCCTGATGCCACTGTCATTATGGCTGGAACGGGAAAAGAGTGGTTCCGTCTGCTAACATTTGATTTCATTACTGCGCGGTGTCTGAATGGGCACCCAGTGGGATGACTGTTGGGTAACATATGCGGGCAGGGATGCCCTGGGCTCAGAGGCCATCCAAGGAGGTGCTGCGCTCCCTTGCTGGCATGGCACGGGAGTCTTCTGTTCAATGGCATCATTTGGGGATGCTCGAATAAGGAGAAAATAAATCTGTGATTAAAAAAAAAACCTAACATGAACATGAATTATATTTGAAAATTAGTCAGCCTTGGGCTCAGTCCAAGGATATAGCAAGTACCTAATTGAGTGACAGGAAAAGCTATTCAACTCTGACCCTCACTTTTCTCATCTCCAAATGTGTGGGGGAAATACCTGTGTCTAAGGATTCTTTTCCTAATTAAATAATAGATCACACTGTAGAGCACAAGATACTTATTGACTTGCTGCTCAATCGAGTTTGCTTACTTTGCTTTATCAACTTCTTACATGTCTACATTTTCTTCTCTACTGTGGGGAACTTTTGAATTAGCAAAACATTTTCTGATTTCTGTGTTTGGGAGGGATTTTTGTCTGCATGTTCTGTGTGGTTTGCTTGCATTCTTTCTTAAGTTAGTGCTCTGAAAACAAGTTAATCAATATCTCTTCCTGTCCTTGTGCATCTCTGGTGGCTGAAGACTTGTTTCTGTTAGTATGTGAACTCCGTCTTCCATTTTTCTCAATTACTGGGTCCCCAGTAAGTCTACTATGGAGATGCACCATTATTCAGGGTTTACTTGAATTTTAAATAGTTCCATAAATATAAAAAAGACTATCTTTTTATTTCTTATCACTATCATACTTTAGTTTCTCAGGTGATGTGTGATGCTTATGAGCCCCATAGTTCCTGAAATTGAAGGGTTCAGAAAGTACTTAGGAAGTACTCATCGGACTGAGAAATTTCTTTTATTTACTAAATAACCTGTAATATTTTTTTTCAGCAAATCAGTAAATGTTTTGGTTCTTACCTTGTCCATATGGTAAGATTTCACTGGTATTTATTTCTACTCAGCACCTGTCTTCAAAATCTCTCCTCTTCAAGTCACTCATGCATGTAATGCATGATTCTATCAGGCACATATAAATAAGCATCTACTCTGGGGCCAAGAACAGGCCAAGCGTAGTGAGTGACATTCAAGCAGTGGAAAATGTTGTTGACCTAACCTTGGTACCCAATGTGGTTTTCTTAGGATGTAGTTACTGTAGTTTCTTTAGAAGGTAGGTACTGGTGGATGGTCCATAGATCTGTAGAGACATGCCCTTGAGGAGATAGTAGGACCCTCATCCTTCCCCTCCTTTTCAGCCCCTGGCCAGGAAGTATGAAGGGTTTTGCTGTGCCATAGACTGTCATCGTGAGGTGCTGCATCCTTACAGATTCAAAAGCATGATCTTCCCAGTCAAGAAATGGAAACTTTACAATCATGAAGCCAAATGAGCCTTCATTAATTCAACAACAATTGTCAAAATTGTTAGTGATGGGAAGCTGGCTATCACATCATCAGTAAACTATCCAGTCTTCATTTAATACTGAGATTTTTCATGGGGCTTCTCCTCTAAGACTATGATAGGTGAGGAGCTGTAATAGGGAAAGGATTTATGGGTAGATGTGGCTTTTTCTGTTCAGGATAACTGCTTAAAGCTCTATCTAAATGTTTGCCCTGTTATTTTTGTTGTTATTGTTTTTGTTTCTTTTATCTCTCGACAGTATCCCGTGGTATATACCACAGCTTGTGTTTCTGGACAGAACAGCGAAATCTCGGGTTTTTCATGTCAGGCTACTTGGTTTTGCTCCAGCATGCATCCCTTAGATGGTACCTGGCTTACCAAGTGTTGTTGGAGAAGAGAGTAGCGCTACCACCTAGGCAAGCCTCCTGGTAGGTCCCTTGTTGGTTCACAACAGGAATGGAAGAGATATTGATTAATTTATTTTCAGAACACAGGTTTAAGGAAGACCACTTGATTTGCCTGCTGTTGATGGAGATCATTGCTTTCAGTCTGTTGCTGTTGGGATACTGGGGTGGATGATCTCACCTAGATTGACATTTGCTTCTAGTTCAGGATCAGGGAGTACTTCCGTTAGGTCACCATGTTGGGTCTAGTTGAGAGTATAGACAGATTGCAACTGTGTTTTCTCTTCTGAACCTGATTCCCAAATGGTATCACCTGTCTTTGTCCACGTCCAGGGTTTTCTTTGGTTGCCTCTTACACTGTTCTTAGGTATATTGTTGTAATTAGCAATAAACAAAGTTTATGCCCTATTTTCTGATCTAGAAATCTTCTCCATATACATTATAAATACAAACCTACACTTAATGTTACTGGATGGAATACAATACTAAATACTTGTATATCTAAACAGAAAAGGTATAGTAAAAAATACTAGGCAATAGAATGTTTTCAATTTGATTATAATCTTATAAGGCCTCCATTGTATATGCCACCCATTGTTAACCAAAACATGGATATATGGAGTACAATTGTGTGCGGGGGGGGGGGGGGCAGAAAAGATAAGATTAAAAGCTTCAGAACAATAATAGATATCCTAATATGTAGAAGAGTTGAGAGGCAAATCCTTTCAGGCTGTAGACATTTGCATAAGTCAAGGAGCACCTTGAGGAGGGGAGGAGTGCCCGGCTCCCCTCTCCCTCTCCCAAAATGCTGCTGGAATGGTGATGAGATGATGGGAAGCCAGGTCACCCAGAGGGACTGTAAAGGAGTATCTACAGGCGACCCAGCCTGAAGTCACTAGCAGCAATTTGGGACTGAGATGCCTCCTTTTAACTTTTTTTCTTCAAAACACTCTGAACAACATCGGATTATTTCTCTATTAGCCAAGATCATTTCAGATTTCTTAAATGTAAGTTAACATCATGGTAAGGTGGGAATAAAAGTGTAAAAGAATGAAAAAAGTGAACGTTGAAATGCTGTCTTTGTAATAGTCTCTAGTCTCTTCATTCTTCCTACTTAAAAAAAGCCCAATTCTCTAATTAGAAGATAAAGAACAAAAGCGAAAGAAAGATTCCCTTATGCGATTCCTCCACTAAGAAATCAAAGCTCTTTAATTTTCAATTTTCTAGCATGACAACATAAAACAATCTCATTAAGGACTCTGTCAAATATGGGCGAAGGTGAGGCAGAGTTCAGGCTGCATCAGCTGGGAGAGAACATGTGAGAATTGGGTCAGAAATTGGGGAACTTCAGAAGCAAGTTTTCAGGAAGCTGAAATTGAGCAGAAAGGAAGGCACGTAGGTCACGATCGATCAAACCACAGAAAATCCCTCAACCCGGAAGAACTACCGGAGGCCCCAAACACAGGCTTGGAGAGCAAAGGGAGGGTGTGTTCATGTGCCCTCAAAGACCCAGTGATGCACACAATGTACGCCCAGGAGGAGAGACCCTCGAAGTTCCCCCATGGCAACCTTCCCTGAAGGTGACCATCATGTCCCAGCACAGTCCTCACAGAAGTGACACCATGTGGTAGTGACTGAAAGAACAAAATAACGAAGAAAGATAGGAATCCGGGAAGTGGACTGTGCCAGCAGGAAGGAGTGTGGGGTGGGCGGGGCAACTGGAGGAGGAACTGAAAGGGAACGGTCACCACCACACGGTGTACACAGGCACCAGTTCCTAAGCTACGTGTAATCACTGTGGAAATGAAGGTACGTCACAAACACACGTAAATAGAAATGATAATGCAAAAGATAGATAGATAGATAGATAGGTAGATAGATAGATAGATAGATAGATAGATAGATAGATAGATCGATAGATAGATATGATCTGTAGTGGAGATCAAGTCCAGGGTCCCCACACTGAGATGTTTCTCCACCCCATTTTTATTTTTGCTTTCGAGACAGGATCTCACGAATTTAGCCAAGCTGGGCTGGAACTTGTGATCCTACTGTCTGTCTCCCGAATTGCTAGCAGCGCAGGCCTGTGTTACTGGCCGGCTATCTCTCCGTTTTGAACTTGCACTAAAATGAATCTCTAAAAACTGAGATGCAATTGATCTGAACAGGCAGTAATGAATCAATTCCTTGTGTGACTCATCGACGTTTCGGGTGTTCAGCAGCTCTGCGCCCTCTTGCCTGACCTGGTTCTCTTGGGCTCAGAGGCCTTGATAGTCTGTTCTGGGAGGTTTGCTGGCGTGTCCAGGGAGCAGCCAGCACGTGGAGACCACAGCACCTGTGGCATGGCGCTGTCCTGAGAGTGATTGCTGCTCACCTGGCTCTGCCACTCTGGGAGCCAGCGTCTGACTTGCCCAGGCAAGCTGCTGTTTGCTGCCAAAGCATCCTTTTTAAATTCTTTTACAAAGAAAACTTTATCTCATGGCTTCTGAATAGAACAAAAGAAAACAAGCAAAAAGTACATCGATACTCTGAAAGTGAGGAAGGAACCAAGCAAACCCAAAGTTAAGAGTCAAGTGCGTATTTGGGAGAGCAGCCTAGGCACATCTCTGCAAAGTATGGGCTGGCCTGCTGACTCTGGGGTGATGGATGCTAGTGTTGGGCGCAGGCTCCCTGGACTCTGAGCTGGGGTTGGCCACATATCAAAGAACTCAAACTTTACATAACATGAGGGCATTTATGTAACCCTTTTACTCAATGTACTGACTCACCGAGTTAGGGATCTCAAATAGTGCCCAGGATAAACCCAAACTCCTGTGCTCAAGTGATCCACTTGCCTCAGCCTTCTCAAGGACTCAGCCATAGAGGCCGTAGACATGTGCCACTGTGCCCAGCTTTTTAAATTATTTTTAGAATGAAAATGTAAATTATTACAAGTTACTAGATTAAAAAAAAATTGGCAAGTACCAGGTTTTCAATTTTTTTTAAATTATACTATTCTTATTAATTTTCTTGCAGTATTTTATGAAACCTTGATTTCCTTGTGTCTTTTGGATACATGGGATGCTTATGTGATAATTTTATTAATTTTTTTACATAAAATGAAGATGTAATTCAGTCTTTCTTTTGTGTGATTGATCTAATCATTTTCCCTAAATCACATTGATCATTGGGAAGTGCTTTTCATTTTCATTTTTTTCTTTCAGCTTTTCAGGTTCATGTCCTTGTTGGTAGTAAGTGAGCTTTTCTGGCTGTGGTTGAAGTTGAGAGTATCTCTGTCACATTTCATAAGGTAGAGACAAGATTTAGAGGAATTTCCTCAGACTATGGAGTTCCTGTGTATTTCAAACCTTGCTTCTACCCCTGCAATCTATGCTCTGAGTCCGAGTACTGCAGGAAACATTTTGGTGTGATGCTAGTTGAGTTTGCATTGGCTCATGTATTCATAGAGCCATTTCTACGTGTCTATAATTAATGAGGTTTTGTTCTGTTTTGTTCTGTTCTGTTCATTTTGTGATACTGGGGCCTTTGCACTAGCTACATCCTCCTTAAACATCCTCATCTTTTTTGCTTTTTTGAGACAGTGTTTCACTAAATCACTAAGTTTCCCAGGCTAGGCTCAGACTTGTGATTCTCAAACCTCACCTAACAAAGGTGCTGGACACAAAGGCTTGTGCCACCACACTCCGTAGCTAGTGATAGTTTAGCTGTGCATGTAAGTGGCTGAAAAGACATGGTTATATCTCAGGCTAAATAAAATACATATTCCATGCTGATTTTTCTATAATTTACAAGGGGTTCTCCAGCATTATATGGCATGAGAAGTGTGACAATGGGAAGCTCAGAGCAAAGTGACAGTGAGGTTAGCCTGCAACAATTCAGTATCTTCTTTCACTCCTAGAGGTTAAGATGGCTTAGTCTTGGCAGTCACCTCACCTCTGTCATGGGCCAGCACAGTTTGAATCTAATTGCAGTTTTCTCTCCCATGTATTTCTAGTTAAGGAATACAGAAAAAAGGTACAGGTAGACATTTAAAAAGGAGGAAGCCGAAGTGCTATGCTATTACATACGGTCTGTTGTTGGTAGTTGACGCATCTCACTGGCCCAGGGCTGTGGTCAGGTCTGAAATTGGTCCGCCTTCCTCTGCATCCTGCGCTACTTTCTCTGCGCTCTAGGTCTATGATAAAGAGCCTCAGCTTTTGCAAGATATTCACAATAGTAGGGCCCAAGAGCAGAGGCAAGTGCAAGTCTTGCAAGCATACCTTACCGGGGCCTCAGTGGAGGCTCATGAGATCTTGCTTGTCCTGGTGTTCCCCTTCTACTCACCATGTCTGTCCTATCTTCTCAGCTATGATTTTCAAACTCCAGAGTCAGGTACAAGACAAGAGCCCTCCGGAGGCCACTTTGCCAGCTCCCACCATCACACTGGGGCAAATCCTCTCACTGCAGCGCCATGCACATCTCCGAATAGTCTGTTCCTTTCTTTGATCATCCACACCCACATACACCAGCATGCGACTAAGGCACAGGTTAAGGTTGTTCAAGACAATCCTGAAGCCCCACCTTGCAATTAAGTCACCTGTGGGCTAGCAATAGATGTCATGAGGTCCTCCTCCTGGTTGTGTTCTTTGGGAACAATCCGTATTATTTGAATACTGAGATAGTAAAAAGAAATTTCTAAGCACAATCGGGGAGAAAAATTACAACATTCTTTGAATTTAATGTGGACATCGATGTTCACTGTGGCAATAGGAGGTCAGCCTTGGTACTGGAAGTGCCTGTGTCCCCTCAAGGCAGCTCAGGACACGGCACTTTTTAAATTTTTTTCCTGTTAAACACGTTGTGAACCGTACATACTAAAAGCACAGAGTTTTCCCAGGAAAGTGTCTTTTGTTATAGCTTCAAAAAATGAACTTTTACCAATTCATAAAGGAAGATGACTTCTTTATGGTAAACAAATGCAGAAATATCAATTAGGCTACCACCTCTGCATGGAAAAATACGGGCTCCTTAGCAAGGACGGTGATATGCAGATAACTGCTGTGTGCTTTTCTCCCTGGACGCCCTCTAAGAACTTTGACTGTGTTGGTGGCCCGTGTTATACTGTCTAATTGAGATTAGTTTTGGAAACCTATGTCTACAATGGAACGATTTTATGACTTTTTGCTTGTTTTCAGTTTTTAAAGAAGACAGCAAGGAATGTTGAGCCAGACAACAACATCGCACTCACAGAGACCCCCCTGCCCAGCTGGGCAGCTTGGAGCATAGCTCTTCCACGGCAGCAGCTCGTTTGCATTGCCCATAAATAGGAGTGTTTGGTACCAGGATTTTTCCTCGGAGACCCCTAGTAACTGAGCTGAAGTTAAAGCAGAAAGTGCAATGAAAAGCCTGGGCTAACTAAGGTGGTGGGCAATGCCAAATCTCGGGGGCTTAGCAGAATGGAAACTGTTTTCTTTTGTTTGCACACGTGCCACTCTTAACATGGCCACCCGGGAATCTCCAGAGGGACCCAGTCAGCGTCTATCTCAGGACTGCAATTCCTTCTCTGCTCAGCTAGGAGAGGGGGCGGCAGTGAGACCACACATAGGAAAGCTCTGAGGGCTGGCCTGGTCGCAGGGTGGGTCACGTCCCATTTCGGCCTAAGCGGCACTGAACTGCTCTCAGCAGCCCACACATCAGGCTCTTCTCCTGCAGCTTTTCCCACTGTGTGGTCACCTCTGTGAGGAAGGCCGCAGGATTGCTCTTCTGCTAGAAACACAGCTGCCTAGATGTCCCATTTTCAGTTCAAGCTCCATCCAATGAATACCTGTCCTACACTCAGCTATTTGTATGAAGCGTGAACTAGACTGGCTAAAAGTCCTTGTCACGCACCATGTCATATTAGTTGCAAGGCTAATATATCCATCTCCTCATTACTTTCCTTGAGAACAGAAATTTTGGTGCTCTTTTTAACATCTTGAAAGAATGAAAATCTCAGCACTGTGGGGAGGCTGGGGCGGGAAAGTCAAAATTTTGAGTGCAGCCTGAGTTACCTGCTGATTTGGCAAGACTTTGTCTCAAAATGAGACCTAAATAATGGGCTAGCGATGAAATTTAGTGAAAAGGTCCTGGCTTGGATCTTCGGTACTGAACAAACACAACAAGCAAATAAACAAACAAGAACTCAATGTATTTCCTACTTACTGTAGAACAGGGGTGATAAGCAGATGATACTATATGCGGTGTACAAGTGGCACTTCAAGCAGGTTGGTGCCCAGACAGTCCACAGGAGTCACAGATGTGAGCCTCCAAAGTTTGTGTCCTCAGGTACTGCCTACCTGTATTCACAGATGAGATGTTTTCAAAGCACATTGTTGGAGGGTAAGGAGTACCTTTTCCAAGGAAGATCAAAAAAGAAGGGTATAAACTATTCTCAAGGAGTTACTGTGAGCTTAGCTTAGAAGTTTACTAAAACCTTCAGAATTAGTTCTGTTAGAATCTGAGTTAGTCACTTTTTGATTGCTGCAACAGAAATACCCAATATCCATAACTTAAGGGAGGAACAGTTTATTTTAGCTCACAGTTTTGGAAGGTCTCAGTGTATTCATGGGCAGCTGGCAATGGCAAAAGCACATGGCAGAGTCACAGCCAGAGGAAGGGCTGCTTATGGTGGGGCAGACAGGAAGCAAAGGGAGGGAGGAAGGACAGACCATACACCCTTCAAGATCCTGTCCCAGTAATCTGTCCCTCCTGGATCAAGCCTCAGAGTTCCACCCCTTGTGAATTAAGTCTCAGTGACCTGCCCTTTCAGGTAATACACCCAGTGATCTGCTACACGCCCCTAATCTCCACACACCTATAATCCACCCCTCCTGACCGGGCCCACCCCTTAACAGCACATGCTGCCACTGGTGTGCTACAACATCCAAACACAGGAGGCTTTTGGGGGACATTACAGATCCAAACCATAACAACATCTCTTAATGAGAAAACCAAAACTTAAAATAAATCAGGCTTATAAAATCCATGAATAGAAAACATAGAATTTCAGTTAACTTTGCAGTTTAAATTCTTCCCCATTTTGTACTGCTTCCTCTGAACTCTACCCTCAAGGTCCTTAGCACTGGGATGTGAAATCAAGGCTGCCTGTGCGAAAGAAAGGGTGAGCCAGCCGGAAGTAGTGTAAATGAACTTGGGATGATGTGGCTGGACCAGAAGCCATCACAGAGGAAGAGCAGCCCTGAGCACGGGGTCTGACATGAGCCCAGGAGCTGAGTGTGACTGGGATCCTCAGGGCATCTCAGGCTTTGTAAGAAAGGGCCAGATGTCTTCTTTGACACCCTGCTCACTACCTGGTGACTGTGGTAGCAGAGTCGTGGAGCAGTGAGTCTGCTCTGTCCTTGCATTTTTAGAGGTTGGTTTCAAGTTGCATGAGGCAGTGAGCAATTTGTACTGATCGTCTAATCCGTTCATAACACCTGAGTCTTCTGCACTGGTGGGATTTTGTCCATGCAAGATGGTGTGACTCGAGGTCACTGAGTCCTGGTGAGATAATGGAGAGGCCAGCATGGTCCCAATCAAGTCAGCCCAGGAGTGAGCAGAGGCCTGAACATGGGACGTGTGATTTTGTCCCCGGGCTTTCAGCTTCACTTGCTTCTGTGCCTTGTATGACACTAGGGATTAGCCCTGATCCTTCACACAGAGCTCTGTCCTCATTTTCATTTTTATTTTGAGCCAGAATCATATTAAGGTGTCCAGGGTGGGCTTGAAATTGATATGATCCTCCTGCTTCAGCCTCCCAGATGACAGACCTGTGCCATTGGGCCTGATTTCACTTTTTTTATAATGTCTTAACTCCTGAGTTAAATAATATCTTCACCTTCAGAATCTTAAAAAAAAAAAAGCAACTTCTTATTTAGACTCTACTTTTTCTCTGTTTTGCTTAAGGATGATAAAGGAATGTGATCACATTGAGACACCTGGCAAATAAAAGCCTGAATAACTTTATCTATGGGAAGGTTACATGTCCCAATCTTAAGCATCATACTGGATGCCACAGATATGCATCATTGAAAACAATTTTAAAAAATTAATAATTATAACAATATAAAACTTTGTTGTATTGTTCTGAGTGAAGCTATAAAGTCATAATTATGTAAGTAGATCCTCCCAGGGACCTTGGAGAACTCCCGATGCTTTGGGCAAAGATGTTTGAGAAGCCAAAGACAGGCAACACTCGAGCATTCGTGTTTTCTAGGTTTCCTTACATTCAAACGAGTCTCTGTGTACTACGGGAAGACTGTTGTCAGTGAGTAGCGGGAGGGGTGACCTTGGCCATGGCCGGGCTGGGGACCGCTCTCTGCTGACTGGGGGGTGGTCCCAGCCAAGTCAGGACCCCACTTCTATTTCTACATTTCATTGCTTTTCTCCTATTAATGTTCTTTATGTCATAGGGACCTGTTCAAGCTCTGATCTGATGAGCGTTGTGGATGAAGTATGAACTGTGGTAATAACTGCCGTTTCCTGCAAATGCTAACTCCATTGGCAAAAGTAGCTGCTGTCTTGCATGGAAACCCTCTGAGTTCCTCATAAACTCCATGAAGTATGCTGAGCTAATGGGCTCCACTTCCATCTCCTTCTTCCAGACACATTTCCCCTCCTCATTTGTGATCCCCTGTCGTACCATGGCTTTAATTTATAAAGAATCTTTTTGTCATTTGAAATTGACACTTAAGGGCTCACTTTTCCCACAATGTTAGTTTAACTTGTAAATACTTATTTACTTAGAAGGATACTTTTTTATTATTTTTCATGGACATGTGAGTCCTTCCATATAGAAAACATGGGTATATAGAGGTTAGGTGACTTATAGAACACTTCACATCTTCAAATTACAGCATGCAAATAATTACCCCTTGGCCATACTCAGGCATTTTCTTCCTATGTTATTTTTAATTTTTTAATATTAAAGAAACAGGATTTTGCTATTGGCCTGGACTCAAGTAAACTTTCTGCCTCAGCCTCCTGAGTAGTTGAAATATCTGTGTATCTGATATGGCCTCTTGTTAAAATCTACAAGCCAGGGGTGGTGGCACACACCTACAAACATAGCACAGGGGAGCCTGAGGCAGG